>CAKOAT010073044.1:0-61326 GCA_932364175.1 Eruca vesicaria subsp. sativa | reverse complement strand
ATAACAGTACCCTACAATTTATTCCAAAAAAAAAAAAATGTATGAATATCATACGAATCGACCAATACCAAAGAAATTTCAGAATTAGATAAATCAGTTCTAAACGTACCTCTTGGTCAATTAGGACCATTTCCTGTCCAATTAGGGTTTTGGTTTTGGGATTAATAGCCATTGAATGAGAACAAACACAGACTTGATTTTGAGAGAGAGTGGTTCAATTAATCTGCAAAACTGAAGAGCAGAGATCAATGATCGGGAAGTCGAAAGGAATTAGAAGAACTGATTCCTTAGGATTCTCCGCAACTTTACCAGATGACCAGATCGGAATGAACCAGAAATTATAATTGAAAATCAAACCAAAAACCATACTGGTTTGGAATGGGTAACTCGTGTCCGACGTGGAGGTTTATAGTTCTCTTATTGGTCAATTAAATCTGCCTATGTGGATAGCCTAAGAATCTTTTATATGCAACTTTTAATTATAGTAGATACAACATTCAACATAAAAATCATCGCATGGTCTCCCATGCAACACCTTTTTTGTCAAGTAGAGAAACTCAATTGATTGCATAATGAAAAGTCCTATAATTATAGAAAGACGCTTATTGAGAAATTTGAACAAATTTTATAAAAATAATTTCTTTATATAATGAGAAGAAACACTTCTTAAAAATAATAAGTCTAGAAAGACATTTATTAGGATAGTTTAATTATTTTAAACTAATTTATTCTTATAATGAAAAGATACAATTCTTAAATTTAATAGAGTTCAGTATTGGGATATTTTAACAATTAAAAATATGTTGTCTTTTATAATGAGAATAAACAATTATTAAAATTAATAATTAGAAAAAGACATATATTGTGAAGTTTTAATTATTTTTTAAAACTATTTTATTTTTTATAATGAAAAGACAAAATTAATAAAACTAAATAGAGTTCAGTTTTTTTATGAAAATAAATATTTTTATATTGAAAACACACAACTTTTTAAAATTAATAGAGTTTATGTTTTCATGAAAATACATAACTTTTTTAATAATGTAAAACCACAACAGTTAAAACTAATATTGTTCCCTTTTTATTGAAAAGACACACTTTTTTTTAACAATAATTGAGATTCTTTTATTATTTTTTTCTCTTATAATGAGAAGACATAATTCTTAAAACACTTATTGGGATATTTTAACTACTTTTTAAACCAACTGACTTTTAAAATGAGAAAATAAAATTCTTAAAACTAGTAGAGTTCAACTTTTTTATGAAGACACAACTTTTTAATAATAAACTGATACAACTCTTAAACTAATAGATTTCATTTTTTATGAAATATACAACATTCAACATAAAAATCATCGCATGGTCTCCCATGCAACACCTTTTTATGTCAAGTAAAGAAACTCAATTGATTGCATAATGAAAAGTCCTATAATTATAGTAAGACGCTTATTGAGATATTTGAACAACTTTTATAAAAATAATTTCTTTATATAATGAGAAGAAACACTTCTTAAAAATAATAAGTTTAGAAAGACATTTATTAGGATAGTTTAATTATTTTTAAACTAATTTGTTCTTACAATGAAAAGATACAATTCTTAAATTTAATAGAGTTCAGTATTGGGATATTTTAACAATTAAAAATATGTTGTCTTTTATAAGGAGAATAAACAATTATTAAAACTAATAATTATAAAAAGACATCTATTGAGAGGTTTTAATTATTTTTACAACTATTTTATTTTTTATAATGAAAAGACAAAACTAGTAAAACTAAATAGAGTTCAGTTTTTTATGAAAATAAATATTTTTTATATTGAAAACACACAACTTTTTCAAATTAATAGAGTTTATGTTTTCATGAAAGACATAACTTTTTTAATAATGTAAAACCACAACAGTAAAACTAATATTGTTCCCTTTTCTATGAAAAGACACACTTTTTTTTAACAATAATTAAGATTCTTTTATTATTTTTTTTCTCTTATAATGAGAAGACATAATTCTTAAAACACTTATTGGGATATTTTAACTACTTTTTAAACCAACTGATTTTTAAAATGAGAAAATAAAATTCTTAAAACTAGTAGAGTTCAACTTTTTATGAAGACACAACTTTTTAATAATAAACCGATACAACTCTTAACTAATACATGTGGGAACCGAGATTCACACTTGTCGATTTCCGTTAAATAAGGAAACTTAGGAAAACCCTAATTTCCCAGAGGAACCGGATCTCTGCGAAAGCCAACGACAAGTAACCAAATAAATGCGGAAAAATATGAAAAATGCAATAAAACGAATTTATAAAGAAAGTTGATCTTATTTCCGATTCGCGTAAGAGCGTTGCGATCATTACAAGGAATTACAAAGGCTTTCGCCGCAGGAGCCATCAGCGAGTTACAAACATAAAACCCTAGATCTAGTCGAGTCGCAGCTCGATAACGAAAGACGGAAAAAGATAGGAGAAAAGGTTTGATAGATTTCGGACTGAACCTTATGAAAGGCTTCCTACGTACCCCTTTCGGGGATCAAGTCGAACGTAGTTCAGTTGATAGAGCTGGACCAGAGATCAAACTGCCTGGGCGAGTTCGTCTAGTAATTGAGCGCCAGTCATAGAAACCGAACTTGTCGAGAAAAAGCCTAAGTTTCTAAGTGCGGAAAATTCTAAATCTAGAAAAGTTGTAAAATTCTCAGATGAGAGCTCTGAAATTCGTCCCTCTGCTTCTGCCCTATGCCTCTTGCTTATATACTCCCTTCCTAGGCGGTTTAATCTTTCCATTTCGCCCAGATTCGAGTTGAATGGGAATCTTCCATTTATCTCGATCTTTCTTTTTTTCCCGCGCAAATCTTCTATTTATCCTCAAACTTGATATTTATCTTCAAGTTTGATATTTATCTTCTTTATGCGAGTAAATCGCCAAAACGTCGTCGTATCTTCGGGTTGGACTTCGTTTAAAGTCGCGAGTGGCTTTTATCGCGTTTTATGACTTTCCGAGCCGTTTTGCGTTAAATTCATTTTACAACTTTAGACGAGATCGTTTCCTGATACGATGCCGTTTTTAGATAAGTTTCTCGAGTTAATCGTAAAGCTAAGCAATGTTCGATGTTTCGATTAATCGTTGCCGTTTTTTACGATTTACTCGGGGTTTTATTAAAAACGCGTTTTGTACGATTTTTACGAAAAATCTCGAATAAATCGTATAGTTTAGGCAATATTCGGTGTTTCATTTAACTGTTGCCATTTTATTTGATTTCCTCGAGTTCTTTTCGCGAAAACAAAGTTTTACGGTTTTTATAGTAAAACTCGAACAATAGGACGGATCGAGACGAAACGAGAGACATTTCGACCGTTTTTCGGAATATGCTCGTGTCGAAAGACGTATGCCTTGAATCAAGGATGTGGGAGATCGAGGCTCGGGATGGTCGGCTCGACGTACGGCGAGCTAGTTCAGCTTGGCCAGGTCGCCATATGGCGAACTAGGCGATAAGAACCTGTGGGGAAAAGTCAGCACCTCTTAGTTCGCCGTTGGGGAGTCTCTAGTTTGCCTGCTAGCGAACTAAGCCAGCTTGGCTTAGTTCGCCAGCAGGCGAACTAGTCGGGAGGTTCCTAGTTCGCCAGCAGGCGAACTAGTCGTGACTAGTTCGCGTTTTGCGGCGGTTTTTGTTTTTCGCGATTTTGTAAAACGATTCTCGATTTTTATAAAACGATCTTCGGGTTTTATAAAACGATTATCGAGTTTTATAAAATGATTCTCGAGTTTTATAAAACGATTCTTCGAGTTTTTATAAAACGATCTTCGAGTTTTATAAAACGATTCTCGAGTTTTATAAAATGATCCTCGAGTTTAATAAAACGATTCTCGAGTTTTATAAAACGATTCTCGAGTTTTATAAAACGATTCTCGAGTTTTATAAAATGATTCTAGAGTTTTATAAAACGATTCTCGAGTTTTATAAAACGGCCTTCGAGTTTTATAAAACGATTCTCGAGTTTTATAAAACGATTCTTCGAGTTTTATAAAACGATCTTCGAGTTTTATAAAACGATTCTTTGAGTTTTATAAAACGATTCTTGAGTTTTATAAAACGATTCTCAAGTTTTATAAAACGGTCTTCGAGTTTTATAAAACGATTCTCGAGTTTTATAAAATGATTCTTCGAGTTTTATAAAATGATTCTTAGAGTTTTATAAAACGATTCTTCGAGTTTTATAAAACGATTCTTCGAGTTTTATAAAACGATTCTTCGTGTTTTGTAAAACGATTATCAAGTTTGAGAAGATCTTTATGACTTCGGAAAATTATCGAGTTTCACTCTGAAGTTTCGCAGAGATTTTCTAACCGAGAGATGCTGTATATTCCTCGAGATTATTTCCCAGACGGTTTGGATTATTTGTCGTTTGCTTTTGGGATGATTTCGACGAGGCGTTGCATCGTCCGAATATTTTTCCGCCTATTTTAGAAAGCGTTTTCTTGATGCGAGGAAAAATTTTCGGCGAAAGAAGAAAGACGAATTTCGCTTGAAGGATTTGGATGATCGAAAATCCGGGTCGATTAAAGACCATGGTGGATTGGAGATGATTTGGAGTATGTCTGATTTACGAAAACTTCTAGGAGCGAGTCGGTTTTAAGACAACGTCAGCGTCTCTAGCTCCCTCTTTCTTTTAGGAAATGAGTATGTTTGAATGCGTGGCGATCGTTTCTCGGTTGTACGAGAGATCGGATCGGTTTGCGAGTTATGCCTGAATGGTCAGAAAACAACAAATCGAGATAGACAAAAATTGCTTACGACTTAGCATGCTAGACTATTCTCTAAATTCTAAGTTCTCTAGGTTTCACGGCAGTTTACAAGACGTTTTCGTTTCATATCTATGAGAAATTAGAAGTCTAATAAAATTTTCAAATCGGACATACCTTAGTTTCATTGATGATTTGGGATCGTCTATTCTTCGTTCTTCGTCTTTTGACCTACCAGTCTTCGACGAATTACCAGCAAGAGTATCGGAGCGGGGAGAAGGCTTAGCCATCGCTCATGTTCTTGTTTCTTCGTATTGCTGGTTTTATTTGACCGACTAGGTGCGTTTTGTATATCGAAAAAATCAATCACGGGATTATGATTGGATGTTTTCGACTTAGCGTGGCAGAGTTTCGTAAAACCGGATTGGGTCTAGAGAGTTCAGATTTCTCGTATAGTTTAGGCAACTTTGGTGTTAAGTCAACCATTGCCGTTTTAGACGATTGATTCGAACCTATACGAAGAAACAAGTCTTCGCGGTTTTATCGTAAAATCCCGATGGAAATTCCGATTGAGTCAAAACGAGAATCAGCGCGATCAAGACTTGAGAGAGAAACTCAAGGATTGGTTCAGCTCGACGTAGGGCAAGTCGGGTTAACCCTTTCAGCTCGCCGTGTGGCGATCTGGATGGTAAGAACCCTTGGGGCGAAGTCAGCGTCTCTTGGGCGAGCTAGGCGCTTGGTTCAGCTCTACGTTCGGCGAGCTAGGCGCTTGGTTCAGCTCTACGTTCGGCGAGCTAAGACGCTTGGTTTAGCTCTACATTTGGCGAGCTAAGACGCTTGGTTTAGCTCTACATTCAGCGAGCTAAGACGCCTGGTTTAGCTCTACGTTCGGCGAGCTAAGACACTTGGTTTAGCTCTACGTTCGGCGAGCTAAGACGCTTGATTTAGCTCTACGTTTGGCGGGCTAAAACGCTTGGCGCGGGTGATCTCGATTCGTCGAGAGTACTTGTTTTCTTCATAGAATCTCAACGGAAAGTTCGATTGAGACGAAACGAAAAGTAGTGCGATTATTGTTTAGAGTACGATCAGGCTCACCGTAGCTATGAGTTGGATTGTGCTGACCCTCGGGGAAAATTCAGTGCCTCTAGGACGAGGTGGAAAGCCGGTCAGCTCGCCAAGATGGCAAGCTAGGTTGCTTGGCCGACTCATGCACCGTCTTTTTGGCTGGATAGTATTGCCCAATTCTGTGAGTAGCCTAAGGTTCTTCCGTGAGCAACCTAGGGTTTTGTCGCGAATAACCTATGGTTTTGCCGTGAATAACCTACGGTTTTTGTCGCGAATAACCTAGAGTTTTTCCGCGAGTAACTTACGGTTTATTCCGCGGTTTCTGGGAGAGCAAGTTTTATTTTTCCAAAAAGTTCTCGGAAAACGTCTTTTGCTCAACCGGTGAGATTTGTCCAACTCGGAAATATGAAAAACACTATGGGGTTTGATAGATTTTATCGTTGCCCTCAGTGATCTGAGAAAGAAATCGTGAGCTTGTTTTGTCGCTCTTCCCGTGGCGAAGAGTCGCGATTAGGTTTTCAATTTTGTTGAGTACTACAGCGTTTGTGTGAGCGTTGGCTATAGGAGCAGTCGCTGCTGGAGTTGTTTTACCAGCATCTTTTTGCGAGTTGCGACTTTGTCTTTCATACCTCCAGACATCATTTTGCTCAAGTGTTTTTCGGCTATGAGTAAGAGTAATCCGACCCCCCCTCCTTCTAGCGCCAAACTGTGGGAACCGAGATTCACACTTGTCGATTTCCGTGAAATAAAGAAACTTAGGAAAACCCTAATTTCCCAGAGGAACCGGATCTCTGCGAAAGCCAACGACAAGTAACCAAATAAATGCGGAAAATTTTGAAAAACTCAATAAAACAAATTTATAAATAAAGTCGATCTTATTTCCGATTCGCGTAAGAGCGTTGCGATCATTACAAGGAATTACAAAGGCTTTGGCCGCAGGAGCCATCAGCGAGTTACAAACATAAAACCCTAGATCTAGTCGAGTCGCAGCTCGATAACGAAAGACGGAAAAAGATAGGAGAAAAGGTTTGATAGATTTCGGACTGAACCTTATGAAAGGCTGCCTACGTACTCCTTTCGGGGATCAAGTCAAACGTAGTTCAGTTAATAGAGCTGGACCAGAGATCGAACTGCCTGGGCGAGTTGGTCTAGTAATTGAGCGCCAGTCATAGAAACCGAACTTGTCGAGAAAAAGCCTAAGTTTCTAAGTGCGGAAAATTCTAAGTCTAGAAAACTTGTAAAAGTTTCAGATGAGAGCTCTGAGATTCGTCCCTCTGCTTCTGTCCTATGCCTCTTGCTTATATACTCCCTTCCTAGGCGGTTTAATCTTTCCATTTCGCCTAGATTCGAGTTTAATGGGAATCTTCCATTTATCTCGATCTTTCCTTTTTTTTCCCACGGAAATCTTCTATTTATCCTCAAACTTGACATTTATCTTCAAGTTTGACATTTATCTTCTTTATGCGAGTAAATCGCCAAAACCTCGTCATATCTTTGGGTTGGACTTCGTTTAAAGTCGCGAGTGGCTTTATCGCGTTTTATGACTTTCCGAGGCGTTTTGCGATAAATCCGTTTTACGACTTTAGGCGAGATCGTTTCCTGATACGATGCCGTTTTTAGATAAGTTTCTCGAGTTAATCGTAAAGCTAAGCAATGTTCGATGTTTCGATTAATCGTTGCCGTTTTTTACGATTTACTCGGGGTTTTATTAAAAACGCGTTCTGTACGATTTTTACGAAAAATCTTGAATAAATCGTATATTTTAGGCAATATTCGGTGTTTCGTTTAACCGTTACCGTTTTATTTGATTTCCTCGAGTTCTTTTCGAAAAAACAAAGTTTTACGGTTTTTATCGTAACACTCGAACGATAGGACGGATCGAGACGAAACGGGAGACATTTCGACCGTGATTCGGAATAAGATCGTGTCGAAAGACGTATGCCTTGAATCAAGGATGTGGGAGATCGAGGCTCGGGATGGTCGGCTCGACGTACGGCGAGCTAGTTCAGCTTGGCCAGGTCGCCATATGGCGAACTAGGCGATAAGAACCTGTGGGGCAAAGTCAGCACCTCTTAGTTCGCCGTTGGGGAGTCTCTAGTTTGCCTGCTGACGAACTAGTCGTTACTAGTTCGCGTTTTGCGGCGGTTTTGGTTTTTCGCGATTTTGTTAAACGATTCTCGAGTTTTATAAAACGATCTTCGAGTTTTAAACGATTCTCGAGTTTTATAAAATGATTCTCGAATTTTATAAAACAATTCTTCGAGTTTTTATAAAACGATCTTCGAGTTTTATAAAACGATTCTCGAGTTTTATAAAATGATTCTCGAGTTTTATAAAACGATTCTCGAGTTTTATAAAACGATTCTAGAGTTTTATAAAACGATTCCCGAGTTTTATAAAACGATTCTCGAGTTTTATAAAACGATTCTCGAGTTTTATAAAATGATTCTCGAGTTTTATAAAACGGTCTTCGAGTTTTATAAAACGATTCTCGAGTTTTATAAAACGATGCTTCGAGTTTTATAAAATGATCTTCGAGTTTTATAAAACGATTCTTTGAGATTTATAAAACGATTCTTGAGTTTTATAAAACGATTCTTGAGTTTTATAAAACGGTCTTCGAGTTTTATAAAACGATTCTCGAGTTTTATAAAACGATTCTTTGAGTTTTATAAAACGATTCTCGAGTTTTATAAAACGATTCTTTGAGTTTTATAAAACGATTTTCAAGTTTTATAAAACAATTCTTCGAGTTTTATAAAACGATTCTCAAGTTTTATAAAACGATTCTTCGAATTTTATAAAACGATTTCTTTTATATTTTCTGTGGAGACTTTTTGCCATTGATTCCGTTGTGACCTATTTTGACACCAACAATACATTTCATTTTTTTAATGAAATATACAACATTCAACATAAAAATCATCGCATGGTCTCCCATGCAACACCTTTTTGTGTCAAGTAAAGAAACTCAATTGATTGCATAATGAAAAGTCCTATAATTATAGAAATACACTTATTGAGATATTTGAAACAATTTTTATAAAAAGAATTTGTTTATATAATGAGAAGAAACACTTCTTAAAAATAATAAGTTTAGAAAGACATTTATTAGGATAGTTTAATTATTTTTGAGCTAATTTATTCTTAAAATGAAAATATACAATTTTTAAATTTAATAGAGTTCAGTATTTTTATGAAAATAAATAATTTATCTATAATGAAGAAATATGACTCGTGAAACTAGTAAATTTCAGTTTTTTTAATGAAAACCCTTTTTTTAATAATGTGAGAACACAACTATTAAAACTAATACATTTCATTTTCTTATGAAAAGATACAATTTTTAACATTAACTAGGTTTTCTATTATTAATTTGTGTGTTTATAATGAGAAGACATAACTCTTAAAACTTATTTTAACTACTTGTTAAAGTAATTTTTTTTATAATGAAAAGATACAACATTAAAACTAATAGAGTTTAATATTTTTTAAGCAATTCAAATATTCACGTGGATGACTATGAACCAAAAAAAACTAAAAGACACAACTCTTAAAACTATCATAATCCCGTTTCTTATGAAAAGATATATTTTTTACAATGAAACTTAACCACAATTATCTTTGGTGGTAAGGAAGAAAATACATGCATATAATCCTAGAATTAATTAATCTATACTTAGAGTTTAGATTTCAAGGGTGAGATTTTAGAGAGTAGGATTTAGAATTTCAATAAAAATATAAATACACTCTTAAAATTAAAAAAAAAAATTAAAAATAGTTTCAAAAAGTATTTTTGAATTTTAACAAGAATATCTGAAAAATCTTTTAAGAAAAAATTGATTTTTTATACCGAATTTGAAAAGTTATAATTCAAAAACTTAAAAAAATATATTTTTCAAATTTTTCATTTTTATTTATTTAAATAATTATTTATATTTATAATTCAAGGGGATATAAATGTCTTTTATCTCCTTAATAAATTTTCATACTTATGTATTTTTGAGATATCCATTTAGAGAAGGTAAACATGAATAATGATACCAAAGTAAAAGTAAAATTCCCTCGATTATTAATAATAAATGCTAATCACTAACTTTTATTACTAAGTAAAAAGTATTAAAATAAATTATTATAAGAAAATATGAAAATCACTGAAATTTAACTAAGAATAATATAAAAATATTTATAAACTATTCATAAGAAGTAATGATATTTATCAAAATGTAATAAAAAATCTTATTCATGAAATGTTAAATATAATTATTTTGAGGAAATGAAAAATCCATTTTCAAATTTGAGAAAAATTATATTCACTTTCTTAAAATATTCAGACGATGAAGTTTTGCTGAAATGCACAACGATTAAAAATGAAGAGATAAAATGTTAGAAATGCTTCAAATGTTTAAGAAATCGAACGAAAGAAAACTAACAATTCAACAATTCGACTATAAATGTTAGAAAAAATCAATAGTAAAAATGAATTACTGTTTATGGTAAGTTTATGGCAAATTAAATAGATATGAAAAAGGCATATGATGTGTGGAATTGAATTTTATTCAGGCATTACTTAAGAAAATGAGTTTTGCTCTTTTTGGGTTTAGTTGATGATGGAATACATCACATCGGTACAATATAGAGTTATCTTGAATGGACAACCTAGAGGGTTTATTGTTCCAAAAGGATTTGAGACAAGAAAACTATCTTTCCCCTTACTTATTCATTATGTACACAAATGTATTGATTGCAAAAATCAAAAAAGTAGAGAGGGCAAAAGAGTTGACTGGATTGAAGGTGGCACGGGCATGCCTGGCAATATCTCATATACTTTTTACTGGTCATAGCTTATTTTCTGCAAGACAAAAAAGAGGAATGTCATATTTTAAGGACACTGAAAGATTATGAACCAGTGTCCGGACAATAGATAAATTTTCAAAAATCTTCATTACAGTTTAAAATACAAGGCATTATTCAGGGATGTATTAGGGATACAAAATATTGGTGGAACGAAATCATACCTAGGAATACTAGAGAATCTAGGAGGACTGAATACTCAAATCTTTAGATTCATAAAAGATCGACTACATAATCATGTTAATAAATGGACAATAAAATAACTAACAAGAGGAGGTAAAGAGGTGCTCATAAAATCGGTTATCACAATATTACCAAATCATGTTATGTCTTGCTTCTGCTTTCCATCAGATAGAAAGCAAGTGAAGAGCAACCGTTTGGCCAGTTTTAAGCTGGTGACTTCCCTGGCATGCTGTTGCCTTGTTTTATACACCAAGGTAAACTTTGAACACTAAATATATTTTTGCTTACTTTAGTCGTTTTTAATTAGAAAAACAGACTTAACCGGTTAAAGAAAATTATCTTTGAAAAACTAGTTTTGCTTTTAGAATTTCCTTTGGCATCTAAATCTCAGAGTTTGGCCTCAAACACACTCATAAAGAGTATGGAAAGGCAATAATATGTTTCGCAAGGAAAACATAGAGTATCGGCAAGGGAACCACAACGGGTTGGCCGAAGCTTTAAAAATAATAAAACTACGCCTGAGACACTGAAAAATTTATTTTAGCTAACAAAAGGTCCTTTCTAACCTTAGACTCACTGGCAGGCCACTGAGGAAACGAAAAGAAAAACCGGCAAGGCGATAATGCATTCACAAGATTTTGACAAACTTTTTGAAGTCATTCGATGTCAAGACAGCACGCTACACCGCTATTTGACAACTGCAGATATTCGAACGTGAGCTCGTTCACATTTTCCAGGAGACAGATATGATATCATGACAAGCAATTTTTCAGAATGCATTAATGGCGTGCATAAGGAGGAAATAACGTTTCCCATTGCATATTTTGTGGTTTCGATTAGAAAGATGCTTTCAAGATGGTTTGCAAAAAAGCGAGAGAAAGCTGCCTCGATGAAAACAAATCTCACAGAAGATGTTGAACTCAAACTGCATATGACACACGCCAACATGGGTACATTAACTGTTCAACACCTTGATTCAAACCGTAGCTATGTTTCTGGTGGAGAGTTTGGCTGTGTGGTTGATCTAGAAAAGGTATGAAACAATAGACTTTCACTTTGTGCCATGTTGTCATTTGTCTCATTTTTGATACATAGACTTCCATTTTTGCAGAGTTGTAGTTGTAAGCAATATGATCTCGATAAGATACCCTGCGAGCACACAATTAAAGTGGCTCAATGTCAGAAAATTGATGAAGCTACCCTGGTGGATCCTCTTTACAAAAAGGGCTACTTGGTTGCAGCGTACACAGAACCTATTAACCCTACAGCGACGATGTACTTAAGTCAGGTGTGTCTACCACCCAAACTTAGCAAACAACGTGGTAGACCGAAGATGAAGAGATATTTATCTGCTATTGAAAAAGCGAAGCGGTTCAAGCGTAAACTATTAAAAAAGAAGAACCAAACAATGATTACGAGCAATCCACCTCCAGCGACACCGGAAGGTGAATTGACTTCATGTAATACAACAACAAAGAAATGTTGTCGTAATCAAGCCCCAAGTACTCCAATAAACAAGAAGCAAACCAATCTACCGCGGCGGCGGACGCCATCAACTAATCCGTCATCAAGAAAGAAACCAAAATACTCGGCAAAGATTACAGCACCGACCATTCCATCCCCCAAGGTAAGAAAAAAACTTTTCCAGATTAGCCCCACATCAAAGAAGCCAACTCAGGGTCCTAAAAACGCAAAATCAAAGAAGACAACGCTCTCCCAGAAAAGACAACCAAAAATGACGGAGAAAAGGCAGTACGTGTGTAATGCAACAAAGGTGGAAATTATCGATCAACTTTAGAAACTCTAGGTAGCATTAAAATGTAGGTAAACCGATTACATGCTGTTGCCTTGTTCTGTCCAGATAGGTAAACTTTAGAAACTCTAGGTAGCTATTTGGTCCTTTTAAAATGTATACTTGCCAAAAGCTATACTTATACAAAGAACCTATTCGAAAATTTATTTTAACACTTAATATATTTTAGCTGACTTTGGTCTTTTTGTATAAAAAAATTAATTAACCGGTTACAGAAAAGCACCTCTGGAAAGAATATAAGGCTTGCTGGTCTGTACAACTAGGTAGGCTTTAGAAACTCTAGGTACCTATTTGGTCGCATTAAAATGTATACAAGCTAAAAACTATATTATACAAACCAACTATTTTAATAGTGTATTTTATAGTCAAACAAATGTCCTATTATAAAAATTATTTTAACACCTAATATATTTTTGCTGACTTTGGTCTTTTTTTAATTACAAAACAGACTTAACCGGTTAAAGAAAAGCACCCTTGAAAAACTAGATTTGCCTTTAGAATGTCCTTTGGCACCTTAATCTCAGAGTCCGGCCTCAAACAAACTCATAAAGAGTATGGCAAGGAAATAATATGTTTCTCAAGGAAAACAAAGAGTATTAACAAGGCAACGCAACAGGTAGGCCCAAGCTTTAAAAATAATAAAACTATGCTTCAGGCACTACAAAAATAATTTTAGCTAACAAAAGGTCCTTTCGAACCTTAGGCTCACTAGCAGGCCACTGAGGAAACGAAAAGAAACACTGGCATGGCGATCATGCATTCGCAAGCTTACGCCAGATGGAAAGCACGTGAAGAGAAACCGTTGGCCCGTTTTAAGCTGGTGACTCCACTGCCGCTTACATGCTGTTGTCTTGCTCTGTACAACTAGGTAAACTTTAGAAACTCTAGGTAGCTATTTGGTTCAGAGTCTGGCCTCAAACAAACTCATAAAGAGTATGGCAAGGAAATAATATGTTTTACAAGGAAAACATAGAGTATCAAATAGTTGGTTTGTATAAGTATAGCTTTTGGCAAGTATACATTTTAAATGGACCAAATAGCTACCTAGAGTTTCTAAAGTTTACCTACCTGTACAGAGCAAGGCAACAACATGTAAGCGGCACGGCAGTATGGCAAGGAAATAATATGTTTTGCAAGGTAACAATAAAGTATCGGGTAGGGTACAGAAACGGGTAGGCCCAAGCTTTAAAAATAATAAAAGTACGCTTGAGACACTGCAAAAATTATTTTAGCTAATAAAAGGTCTTTTCGATCCTTAGGCTCACTAGCAGGCCACTGAGGAAACGAAAAGAAGCAGCGGCAAAGCGATAATGCTTTTGCAAGGTTAAGGCAGATGGAGAGCAAGTGAAGAGCAATCGTTGGCAAGTTATAAGCTGGCGACTCCCTTGCCGCTTAATTGTTGTTGCCTTGCTCTGTCCAGCTAGGTAAACTTTAGAAACTCTAGGTAGCTATTTGGTTCTTTTAAAATGTATACTTGCCAAAAGCTATACTTATACAAACCAATTATTCAAAAATTTATTTTATCACTTAATATATTTTAGCTGACTTTGGTCTTTTTGTAAAAAAAAAAGAATTAAATGGTTAAAGAAAAGCACCTCGGGAAAGAATAGAAGGCTTGCTGGTTCGTACAACTAGGTAAGCTTTAGAAACTCTAGGTACCTATTTGGTCGCATTAAAATGTAAACAAGCTAAAAACTATATTATACAAACCAACTATTTTAATAGCATATTTTATACTCAAACAAATGTCCTATTATAAAAATTATTTTAACACCAAATATATTTTTGCTGACTTTGGTCTTTTTTAATTAGAAAAACAGACTTAACCGGTTGAAGAAAAGCACCCTTGAAAAACTGGTTTTTCTTTTACAATTTCCTTAGGCATCTAAATCTCAGAGTCTGGCCTTAAGCAAACTCATAAAGAGTATGGCAAGGAAATAATATGTTTTGCAAGGAAAACATAGAGTATCGGCAAGGGTACAGCAACAGGTAGGCCCAAGCTTTAAAAATAATAAAACGATGGTTCAGACACTGCAAAAATTATTTTAGCTAACAAAAGGTCCTTTCGACCCTTAGGCTCACTAGCATGCCACAGAGGAATCGAGAAGAAACATTGGCAAGGCGATCATGCATTCGCAAGCTTACAGCAGATCGAAAGCAAGTGAAGAGCAACCGTTGGCCTGTTTTAAGCTGGCGACTCCAGTGCCGCTTACATGCTGTTGCCTTGCTCGGTACAGCTAGGTAAACTTTAGAAACTCTAGGTAGCAATTTGGTCCTTTTAAAATGTATACAAGCCAAAAACTATATTTATACAAACCAACTATATAAAAAAATGTTTAAACACTTCATATATTTTTACTTACTTTGGTCTTGTTGTTTTCTTAAAAAAAGAGTTTAACCGGTTAAAGAAAAGCACCCCTGGCAAGAAGAGAAGGCTTGCTGCTCCGTACATTATTTTAGGTAAACTTTAGAAACTCTAGGTACCTATTTGGTCAATTTAAAATGTATACAAGCTAAAAACTATATTATACAAACCAACTTTTTAATAGTTTATTTTATAGTCACTAAATTTTATATTTTAAAAATCTATATAATAATAGTACACTTTTGAAGCTCCTCAACGTGTCCACGTCAGCAAGTTTGCGGGCCCCGCGCGTGTTATTAGGGAAAACAAAAATGTATAACATTTTGTAAGATTGAATGTTATTGATGAGTGATGAAATGGCCCAGTGGTGTAAGTTGGTGACGAGAAGTTGGTACTGCGAGTGCGCGGGTTCGAAACGCAGTGCTTGCATGTAATTTTTTTTTTTAATTTGGACTTTTCGGGATACCTAAAAGCTTAGGGAGATTAAAAATGATTTTTATGCTGGTTGTTGGGATACAAAATGACTTCAGGATTTGAAACTCTATGAGACCATCTTAGATATTTTTATAAGAAAGGTTATCATGTTCTAACCTCCAATATCATTTCAATTCAGTCATCAAATAAAATAAAAACATATTTTTCAATAATAAATATTTACCCCGAACCATTCAGATCGGCCATAAATCTCAATACATCACAATTAAAAAAAAAATATATATATATATACAACATAATTTCAGAGAGAAAATTACACTAATAAACACATGTTCTTTTTTGTCTTGTCTCCATTAAATCATTTTTTTACATGAAAGCACTAATTAATAACAGTAATGCTCGATAAAATCACTACGAAGATAAAATATGAAAATATCAACCCATATGAATTCGATGTTTATTCTTTTATCAGACTAATCAAGTTGTGTGACTTCTAATGTTTCATTCATCACCATTATAGATAAGCCAGATAAACAAATGTTAAAAAAAAAACAGCAAAGTCTCATACAAAAAACTACACAACACATCAACAACGTATCCAACCCCCGCGCAAGCGCGGGGACTATGCATCTAGTTATTTTAACACTGAATATATTTTTGCTGACTTTGGTCTTTTTAATTAGAAAAACAGACTTAACCGGTTAAAGAAAAGTACCCTTGAAAAATCAATTTTGCTTTTAGAATTTCCTTAGGCCTCTAAATCTTAGAGTCTGCCTAAAAAAAACTCATAAAGAGTATGGCAAGGCAATAATATGTTTTTCGAGGAAAACATAGAATATCGGAAAGGGTACCGTAACGGGTAGGCCCAAGCTTTAAAAATAATAAAACTTTGCTTGAGACACTGCGAAAATTGTTTTAGCTAACAAAAGGTCCTTTCGAACCTTAGGATCACTGGCAGGTCACTGAGGAAAGAAATAGATACACTGGCAAGGCGATCATGCTTTTGTAAGCTTACGGCAGACTGAAAGCAAGTGAAGAGCAACGGCTGGCCAGTTTTAAGCTAGCGACTCCCCTGCCGTTTACATGCTGTTGCCTTTCTCTGTACAACTAGGTAAACTTTAGAAACTCTAGGTAGCTATTTGGTCAATTTAAAATGTATTCAAGCCAAAAAATATATTTATACAAACCAACTATTTGAAATTTATTATAACACTTCATATATTTTTACTCGATTTGGTATTTTTGTATTAAAAAGGAATTTAACCGGTTAAAGAAAGGCACCTCTGGCAAGAATATAAGGCTTGCTGCTCTGTACATTATTCTAGGTAAACCTTAGAGACTCTAGGTACCTATTTTCGCATTAAAATGTATACAATCTAAATACTATATTATAGAAACTAACTATTTTAATATAAATGTCCTATTTTAAAAACTATTTTAAAACTAAATATATTTTTGCTGGCTTTGGTCTTTTTAATTTAGAAAAACAGACTTAACCGGTTAAGAAAGCACCATTGAAAAACTAGTTTTTCCTTTAGAATGTCCTTTGGCCCCTTAATCTCAGAGTCCGACCTCAAACAAACTCATAAAGAGTATGACAAGGAATTAATATGTTTTGCACGGGAAACATATAGTATCGGCAAGGGAACTGCAACGGGTAGGCCCAAGCTTTAAAAATAATAAAACTATACATGAGACACTGGAAAATTTATTTTAGCTAACAAAAGGTCCTTTCGAACCTTAGCCTTATTGGAAGGCCACTGAGGAAACAAAAAGAAACAGCGGCAAAGCGATAATGCATTTGCAAGGTTAAGGCAGATGGAGAGCAAGTGAAGAGCAATCGTTGGCAACTTTTAAGCTGGCGACTCCCTTGCCGCTTAATTGTTGTTGCCTTGCTCTATACAACTAGGTAAACTTTAGAAATTATAGGTAGCTATTTGGTCCATTTAAAATGTATACAAGCCAAAAACTATACTTATACAAACCAACTATTCGAAAATTTATTTTAACACGTAATATATTTTGCTGACTTTGATCTTTTTGTATAAAAAAATGAAGAATTAACCGGTTAAAGAAAAACACCTCTGAAAAGAATAGAATGCTTGGCTGTCTGTACAACTAGGTAAGCTTTAGAAACTCTAGGTACCTATTTGGTCGCATTAAAATGTATATGATATACCATGATTTTGACCAATTTTGGTCATGGTATTGATATGTTTTTATGTATATTTACTACAATATAGAGTCTATTTAGAGTATTTACAGGTTCAGGTACGTTCTGGAGAAATATGGTGATTTTGGTGTCTTTTGAAGCCTTTAAGAGCAGAACTGCACAGACGCGTCAGATGTTTAGATATGGATGGAGATCTTCCCTTGGTGAAAATTAGCTGATCATATGACACAAGATAGAGCTTTGAGTTAGCTTTCCAATTCCACCAGTTTGAGGTCAATCCAACGGTTAGATCAGAAGTTATGCCCATTTTACTGAAGAGTGGTCAGACTGCCTCGCGAGAGAAGGCTGTCGAGAAGAGGAATGCATATCGATCGATGAGAAACACTTCATATCAAACGATATGGATGCCAGAATGCGGGCCGAGTATATTTCGTAATTAACTGAAGCGCAGAAGAAACCTAAATTACCAGAATACCCTTGGACGACCAGAAACCCTATTTATGTTATTTGCAAGCCATTGTTAACGGCTATGCTATCAACGCTTTCTTTTCATCCTTGTTTCATTGTTATTAGTTAGGAGAGAAGAGGGGAAATTCTTCAGAGTCCTCTTCGAACTCCATTAGAATTATCTTTATTTTCTTATTCTATTATTATTCAGACTATGATTTGTGTTTCTTCTATCATGTCTGAGTAGTTCATCTTGTTAGGTTTAGAGATTTCATGAGCTTAATGTCAAACTGAATATCAATTAGGATTGCTAGAATATCTATAGATCTCTACACCAGGGTGATTTGTAATACTAGGATCTGGAGTAATTAGGATACCACGATAGTGTGACTGATTGCTTGAACCTAGAATCATAGGACAATTGAGATACACGAAAGTGTAGTCAATTAACGGAACCCGAATCCTGCTGGATTAGATACTTAGGCGCAGATGAGAATTTGGTCTAGGAATCTAGTTGAACATAAACGATTAGGTCGTTAATGCTTGTCTGAGGTAATATCGATCGATACTCAGGCCATAGTATCGATCGATACTCACTTCTTGTTTGCATGCGAAAGGTGGAACAAGGACTTAGACATCTGATTAGTAATTACATCGATAGATGAATTACTTACTTATTAAAATCGAGTTCTAGAATGAATTTATAAGCTGTTAGCATCTTGAATTGTTGTTTTGAATCTCTTGATTGATAAATCCCTAGGTCTAGCTATTTCTCTTTATTATTTATAAACTCAACCAACCGAACAACTACTTTGTTCACATTACTTTTATTCACTGTTTTATAAACTGTTTACCAAGCTTAACCTTGATTTCTATAGTCTATTGTGTGTTCCTGCTCTCTGTGGATTCGATCCCTAAGTACTACGATTGAACCTCTTATTTGAGAGAGTAATTCACTCCTTAAGGTTAAACATTTGAGTGATATCAAATTAGGCGTCGTTGCCGGGGAGCAAGGATTCGCCATTAGACTTGATTAATAGGTTTAGTCTAGGTTTTATTTACTGAAAATTTTTCTTGTCTTTCAGGTACATACATGCCTATCAGTACCAGAAGCAGCAAGGAGGAATTACTTTTCATCTCAGATCCTACAAGATTGGAGTGTTCGATCCGCAATGAAGAACGTTCCCTATTGATTGATAACAACACCATTATACCAATCGATACTCGCCAACCACAGTCGACCGAGACACCGTCTTCATCGACCGATACTCGCCCACCCACATCGACAGAAGCTACCCTTCTGTCGACCGATATTTCCCACCCAACATCGATCGATACTTCACCTCGAAGATCGATCGATACTTAGCAGCGAGACATGGTTGCGACGATATCACTTGTATGAGATGAGAATGGAGACCTGCATGACCAGGAAGGTCATCTGTGTAATGCAGCAGGTCAGAAGATAGATGGGGAAGGAACTGTAATCCTTGAGCCATATGCTACCACTAAGGATGCTAGAGCTTCTCGTAAGAGAACGCTAGCAGAGTTGACCAGGCCTGGAGAGTTCTATGTCAACATGTCTGCTATCCGAATACCTCTTGAAGTCCCAGAATTTCCAGTACACCCCAAACATCTCCTTCATGTGAGTGAGCACCCTTATTGCGGTCTGCCTCATGAAAATCCCCTGGACCATATTCAGACACTAGAAGACTATATATCTGGAATCCAGAAGAATGAAGCAACGAAAGACTACATCATCTGCAAGTTGTTCACATATTCACTTTCTGGGGATGCTAAACGTTGGCTGAGGTGTCTACGACCAGGATCTCTCACTACATGGAATGATGTCAGGAATGAATTCATTAATGAATTCTTCGATGATGCAAGGGCTGAAGAGATAAGAGATAAGATTTGGACATTCTCTCAAGGACCTACAGAAGCTTTCAGAAGCTCTTGGGAGAGGTTTATGGGATACCAAAAGGATTGTCCACATCATGGTTTTACAGAGATCCAGTTATTAAAGAAGTTCTACAGGAGCGTTGATGTAAGATACGGTGTTTTGATGGACACTGCAAGCGATGGAAACTTTCAGACAAGGACCATAGAGGAAGCTAAGAGGCTGATTGAGAACATGGTGTCTAGCAACAATGTCACAAATCTGGATATACACCGGGTAAAATCAGCTGCAAAGAATAGTGACAAGAATGTTGAGGCTGAGATTGGTTCTGTACATGAAGTCTCATGTGTGCAACACGCTACATACCAGGATGTGGATGAGATGGAATTTATGCTAGAGAAGCTTTTGAAACAACAGCAAGAGATGACTGAGCGTTTAAATCTGAAATTGGCTTTTCTCTGCAATGATTAGAATGGAAGGTTAGAAACCTTAGATAGCCATTTTCAGATGCTACACACCCAAGCTTATCATACTGCAGAAGCTGTGAAGCAAGAAGCTTTGGTCAAAAAGAAAGATGTGGAAAGTGAGAGGCACCAGGTTGATGACATCCTACATATTGAGCAGGAGAAGCTGGAAGAAGATGCTTTTCAAGTCGAAAGCTCCATGTCTATAGGCAACTCATATTGGTGTCGACTGACATTAACACCCGAGCATCAACCGACACCAACACCCGAGCATCAACCGACACCAACACCCGAGCATCGCTCAACATCATCACCTGAGCGTCGACCGATACAATCTGATATGCATCGATCGACACCACTTTTGGGATCAGATAAGTTTGTTGGCATTCAAAACCACTCCGACTTTACCGCTCATTACCCACATCCTCCCACACTACTTCGAGTTAACACAGCTGCTGTCGATCGACATGAGAAGCAGAAGATCGATCGACAGGAGAAGCAGAACATCGATCGACAGGAGAAGAAGAACATCGATCGACATCCGCCCATGCCATGTCGAGTTAGTTTACCAGATCTTGATGCACACCACTTGAAGGCAACTCGAAACCCATCTCAGACTCAAGTTTGTTTCAACACAAGAGAGAAGATGAATCATCAATCTGCAGAAGCACCAACGCAAGGGAAATCAACCCTAGCTGAAACCTCTTTTGTTGAGAATGTCGATCGACGACATACACCAGGTATCGAACGACAGCAAGGGGATGGATACGACACTGCCATAGAAAGTCAGGTAACGACAGATGAGATTCGAGCTGAAATGAGAGTGAAATCTAGGAAACCCTATATTCCCAAGCACCTCAGGAGAGAAATTAACAAAGTGGAACTTGATGGATTTCACAAGAGGGTGAAGAGGGTTCCTAAGGGTATGTCTTTCGAGGAAGCCTACTATAAGTACAGACTTGGTAATTTCTTCAGAGAAAGCAGAGAGACAGATAAGGACATTGAGCTGCTATTCAACAAGATATGTTGTAAGCCTAATAGAACTCTGAAGGAGGAGCAAGATCTAGGGAAGTTCCTGATCCC
This sequence comes from Eruca vesicaria subsp. sativa, assembly GCA_932364175.1. Taxonomy (NCBI): domain Eukaryota; kingdom Viridiplantae; phylum Streptophyta; class Magnoliopsida; order Brassicales; family Brassicaceae; genus Eruca; species Eruca vesicaria. The sequence goes on along the minus strand of CAKOAT010073044.1, from coordinate 39,808 downwards.
ATGCTGTATACATAACCATGATTTGCCAACCGCCCTCTGCGATATTGGATCTGCAGTCAGCATCATGGTAGTAGACACTGCTGAAGTAATAGGATTAGAGGTGGAACCTTCTAAAGATAGTTTCACTTTCGCAGATAACACCAGAGTTGATTCAGCAGGCATCATCAAGAATGTTAAAGTGGAGATAGAGGATTGCACTGTTCCAGTGGACTTTCATGTCATGGAGATTAAACCAGGCACAAAAAATTCGCTTCTCTTTGGAAGAGCCTTCATGGCTACAGTGGGAGCAGTTTGTGATCTTAAGAAGAACAGGATGTGCCTGACTAATGTTGATGAAACTGTCTTCTATCACCCTTTGGAAAAGAAGACCGATGAGAAGTTTATTTCATGCATAGAGATGTTTGAAGATCCAGCACCTAAAGATGGTTCAACTTGCGAGTCAGCAAAACCAGAATCAACATCGATCGACAATCACCATTCAGCATCGGTCGACAAGCAGCCTTCAGAATCGATCGACACGAAGCCTTCAGCATCGATCGGTACCCTCTGTATTTCAGAACAGACAGAGACTGAAAAGTCTAAGTCTGGGGGAAGGACAAGGAGTAGGAAGAAGAAAAAGAAATGGAAAGCAGATGCAGATTTACTATCACTATTTCTTTCACAAGGTCAAGAGAGAAGTCTTGAGTATAAAGTGCGCTGCAGAGGAAGCTCTGAACCTTTTGCCAAAGTTAGAGTGCTATGTGATCCAGAGCTGAGAGATAAAGGAGAAGTATCTGCCAGAGCTTTTACCAACTACATCAACAAACTGAGGAAGAGAGACACTGAGACTTGTTCTGGAGCAAGTTCACATCTTCACCCGGACTATATCAGATCTCCAGAAGTCAAGCTAATGACTAAAAATAAGCGCTAAGTGGGAGGCAACCCACTGTTAGGTATTAGGAAAAAGATTCAAGGAAGACGAGTTCTGCGCCAGCTATCGACAGACAACCGGCCGGTGTCACTCGACAGATCATCACAAGTATTGATCGCCACTTAACTGTGTTGATCGATCCTCACATCCAGGTAGGTATACAGTCTTCCTTTGTTAAATATTTTCCTTATGGTTTATTGTCCTACCAATCTTAGGCTGTATAACATTGGTCACAGTGTTAGTTAAGTCTGGGGGAGGTTCTACTAATATTATGTTTGAGTTAGATATTTAGAATAAACACCCGAGTAGACGATTGTCTTGGATATCGACCGATTAGATCATGTCGATATCGATCGACAGTACATCACTTACATCGACCGATGGTAACTCTTTTTCATCGAGTAACTCTTTTTCATCGATCGATACTTAATCTAGTCAGGTATATCGTTCTTACTTGTTAAATTTCGTACTTCTGCTTTATGATTTTCACCTTACCACCGACTGTGTTACACTAGGGACAGTGTAATTTAAATCTGGGGGGAATACTAACGTTTATCTACTTTATGAGTCTTATTTAAAATATTTTCAAAAAGTTTTTATTGAGTCAAGAAGGGGATTATGATCTATTTCGATTTATTACTTGTCATCTAACCACTCTTTAGACCAGTCTTAGATTTACTGACCGCAGAAGTACTAGAGATACTAAAGTGGATCAAACTGTCAACTATGTTTGCACTTGCTGAGAATGTTTGAAGGAACCAAAGCTGACCTCCAACCTAATATTGACTTGATTTGCTTGTCTTAGGGCTTGGTATACAAGGGATAGGAATCCTCCTGCAAATCTGGAAGGTACAAGTCTGTAAATTTTTGGTTTCCTTCTCTCCCTCCTTTGGCATCCAAAAAGAAAAAAATAAAAAGATTGAGATGATTTCCTGAGAGGCAGAGGGAGAGGTACATTACCCATGACCCCACTATTCTAAATCAAAGGAATGATCACACATTGTGGAAGCGAGGGAGAGGTAAATTACCCATGACCCCACTATTCGCCTACACTTTGTCAGAAAAGAACTACAAAAAGTAGAAAGATCAATAAGATGAACATCAGTTGTTCATTGGGATTGATATATAAAAAAAAAAAAAAAATTTGGGATTCAGAGAAGGGAGATATAGCGAGAAAAGAAACCAGAATAAGACTGCCTATTTACTCAGAAACTTGCTTGAGTTGAATCCAAGTGTTCCTTGATCGATACTCCCAAGGTAAAGCCTGCACTTTTATTTTATGCAAGAAATGAGGTTAGTAAAGGGGATTGTCAGACATGATCTGTTGAGTTGTTGACTAGGTGAATTTGGTTGCTATACTAGGATATTGTATAATGTGCTTCTAAAGTTAGGATGTTTATGATTTGGTTTGCACTACAAGAGAGATGGTGACTGAGTTTTTAAAATCTTTTGTGTCCCTGCTGTTTTCAAACCTCTTTCAGAGAGACTGCCTGTATGTTTTGCTTGAGGACAAGCAAAAGGGTAAGTCTGGGGGAGTTGATATACCATGATTTTGACCCACTTTTGGTCATGGTATTGATATTTTTTTATATATATTTACTACAATATAGAGTCTATTTAGAGTATTTACAGGTTCAGGTACGTTCTGGAGAAATATGGTGATTTTGGTGTCTTTTGGAGCCTTTAAATGTAGAACTGCACAGACGCGTCAGATGTTTCGATAGGGATGGAGACCTTCCCATGGTGCGATATAGCTGATCTTTTGAAACAAGATAGAGCTTTGAGTTAGCTTTCCAATGCCACCAGTTTGAGGTCAATCCAACGGTTAGATCAAAAGTTATGCCCATTTTACTGAAGAGTGGTCAGACTGCCTCGCGAGAGAAAGCTGTCGAGAAGAGGAATGCATATCGATCGATGAGAAACACTTCATATCGACCGATATGAATGCCAGAATGCGGGCCGAGTATATTTCGTGATCAACTGAAGCCCAGAAGAAACCTAAATTACCAGAATACCCTTGGACAACCAGAAACCCTATTTATGTTATTTGCAAGCCATTGTTGACGGCTATGCTATCAACGCTTTCTTTTCATCTTTGTTTCATCGTTCTTAGTTAGGAGAGAAGAGGGGAACTCCTTCAGAGTCCTCTTGGAACTCCATTGGAGTTATCTTTATTTTCTTATTCTATTATTATTCAGACTATGATTTGTGTTTCTTCTATCATGTCTGAGTAGTTCATCTTGTTAGGTTTAGGGATTTCATGAGCTTAATGTCAAACTGAATATCAATTAGGATTGCTAGAATATCTATAGATCTCTACACCAGGGTGATTTGTAATACTAGGATCTAAAGTAATTAGGATACCACGATAGTGTGACTGATTGCTTGAACCTAGAATCATAGGACAATTGAGATACACGAAAGTGTAGTCAATTAACGGAACCCGAATCCTGCTGGATTAGATACTTAGGCGCAGATGAGAATTTGGTCTAGGAATCTAGTTGAACAAAATCGATTAGATCGTTAATGCTTGTCTGAGGTAATATCGATCGATACTCAGGCCATAGTATCGAACGATACTCACTTCTTGTTCGCATGCGAAATGTGGAACAAGGACTTAGACATCTGATTAGTAATTACATCGATAAATGAATTACTTACTTATAAAAATCGAGTTCTAGAATGAATCTATAAGCTGTTAGCATCTTGAATTGTTGTTTTGAATCTCTTGATTGATAAATCCCAAGGTCTAGCTATTTCTCTTTATTATTTATAAACTCAACCAACCGAACAACTACTTTGTTCACATTACTTTTATTCACTGTTTTATAAACTGTTTACCTAGCGTAACCTTGATTTCTATAGTCTATTGTGTGTTCCTGCTCTCAGTGGATTCGATCCCTAAGTACTATGATTGAACCTCTTATTTGAGAGAGTAATTCACTCCTTAGGGTTAAACATTTGAGTGATATCAGTATACAAGCTAAAAACTATATTATACGAACCAACTATTTTAATAGTGTATTCAATAGTCAAACAAATGTCCTATTATAAAATTATTTTAAGACCAAACATATTTTTGCTGACTTTGGTCTTTTTTAATTAGAAAAACAGACTTAACCGGTTGAAGAAAATCACCCTTGAAAAACTAGTTTTGCTTTTAAAATTTCCTTAGGCCTCTAAATCTCAGAGTCTGGCCTCAAACAAACTCATAAAGAGTATGGCAAGGAAATAATATGTTTTGCAAGGAAAACATAGAGTATCGGCAAGGGTACAGCAACAGGTAGGCCCAACCTTTAAAAATAATAAAACTACGGTCGAGACACTGCAACAATTATTTTAGGTAACAAAAGGTCCTTTCGAACCTTAGGCTCACTAGCAGGCCACAGAGGAATCGAAAAGAAACATTGGCAAGGCGATCATGCATTCGCAAGCTTACGGAAGATGGAAAGCAAGTGAAGAGCAACCGTTGGCCCGTTTTAAGCTGGCGACTCCCGTGCCGCTTACATGCTGTTGCCCTGCTCTGTACAGCTAGGTAAACTTTAGAAACTCTAGGTATCAATTTGGTCCTTTAAAATGTATACAAGCCAAAAACTATATTTATACAAACCAACTATATGAAAAATTGTTTAAACACTTAATATATTTTTACTTACTTTGGTCTTGTTGTTTTCTTAAAAAAATGAGTTTAACCGGTTAAAGAAAAGCACCTCTGGCAAGAAGAAAAGGCTTGCTGCTCTGTACATTATTTTAGGTAAACTTTAGAAACTCTAGGTAACTATTTGGTCAATTTAAAATGCATACACGCTAAAAACTATATTATACAAACCAACTATTTTAATAATTTATTTTATAGTCAATAAAATTTTATATTTTAAAATTTATTTTAACACTGAATATATTTTTGCTGACTTTGGTCTTTTTAATTAGAAAAACAGACTTAACCGGTTAAAGAAAAGTACCCTTGAAAAACCAATTTTGCTTTTAGAATTTCCTTAGGCCTCTAAATCTTAGAGTCTGGCCTAAAAAAAACTCATAAAGAGTATGGCAAGGAAATAATATGTTTTTCGAGGAAAACATAGAGTATCGGCAAGGGTACCGCAACGGGTAAGCCCAAGCTTTAAAAATAATAAAACTACGCTTGAGACACTTCAAAAATTGTTTTAGCTAACAAAAGGTCCTTTCGAACCTTAGGAACCCTGGCAGGTCACTGAGGAAACAAATAGATACACTGGCAAGGCGATCATGCTTTCTTAAGCTTACGGCAGATTGAAAGCTAGTGAAGAGCAACGGCTGGCCAGTTTTAAGCTAGTGACTCCCCTGCCGCTTACATGCTGTTGCCTTTCTCTGTACAACTAGGTAAACTTTAGAAACTCTAGGTAGCTATTTGGTCCATTTAAAATGTATACAAGCCAGAAACTATATTTATACAAACCAACTATTTGAAAAATTATTATAACACGTCATATATTTTTACTGAATTTGGTATTTTTGTAATAAAAAAAGGAATTTAACCGGTTAAAGAAAGGCACCTCTGGCAAGAATATAAGGCTTGCTGCTCTGTACATTATTCTATGTAAATTTTAGAGACTCTAGGTACCTATTTTTCGCATTAAAATGTATACAATCTAAATACTATATTATAGAAACTAACTATTTTAATAGTAAATGTCCTATTTTAAAAACTATTTTAACACTAAATATATTTTTGCTGGCTTTGGTCTTTTTAATTTAGAAAAACAGACTTAAGCGGTTAAAGAAAGCACCATTGAAAAACTAGTTTTTCCTTTAGAATGTCCTTTGGCACCTTAATCTCAGATTCGGCCTCAAACAAACTCATAAAGAGTATGGAAAGGAATTTATATGTTTTGCAAGGGAAACATATAGATCGGCAAGGGAACTGCAACGGGTAGGCCCAAAATTTAAAAATAAGAAAACTATGCATGAGACACTGGAAAATTTATTTTAGCTAACAAAAGGTCCTTTCGAACCTTAGCCTTATTGGAAGGCCACTGAGGAAACAAAAAGAAACAGCGGCAAAGCGATAATGCATTTGCAAGGTTAAGGCAGATAGAGAGCAAGTGAAGAGCAATTCTTGGCAAGTTTTAAGCTGGCGACTCCCTTGCCGCTTAATGGTTGTTTCCTTGCTCTATACAACTACGTAAACTTTAGAAATTATAGGTAGCTATTTGGTCCATTTAATATGTATACAAGCCAAAAACTATACTTATACAAACCAACTATTCGAAAATTTATTTCAACACTTAATATATTTTTGCTGACTTTGATCTTTTTGTATAAAAAAATGAAGAATTAACTGGTTAAAGAAAAGAACCTCTGAAAAGAATAGAATGCTTGGCTGTCTGTACAACTAGGTAAGCTTTAGAAACTCTAGGTACTTATTTGGTCGCATTAAAATGTATACAAGCTAAAAACTATATTATACGAACCAACTATTTTAATAGTGTATTTTATAGTCAAACAAATGTCCTATTATAAAAATTATTTTAACACCAAACATATTTTTGCTGACTTTGGCCTTTTTTAATTAGAAAAACAGACTTAACCGGTTGAAGAAAAGCACCCTTGAAAAACTAGTTTTGCTTTTACAATTTCCTTAGGCCTCTAAATCTCAGAGTCTGGCCTCAAACAAACTCATAAAGAGTATGACAAGGAAATAATATGTTTTGCAAGGAAAACATAGAGTATCAGCAAGGGTACAGCAACGGGTAGTCCCAAGCTTTAAAAATAATAAAACTACGGCCGAGACACTGCAACGATTATTTTAGGTAACAAAATGTCCTTTTGAACCTTAGGCTCACTAGCAGGCCACAAAGGAATCGAAAAGAAACATTGGCAAGGAAATCATGCATTCGCAAGCTTACGGAAGATGGAAAGCAAGTGAAGAGCAACCGTTGGCCCGTTTTAAGCTGGCGACTCCCGTGCCCCTTACATGCTGTCGCCTTGCTCTGTACTGCTAGGTAAACTTTAGAAACTCTAGGTAGCAATTTGTTCCTTTTAAAATCTATACAAGCCAAAAATTATATTTATAAAAACCAACTATATGAAAAAATTGTTTAAACACTTAATATATTTTTACTTACTTTGGTCTTGTTTTTTTCTTAAAAAAGAGTTTAACCGGTTAAAGAAAAGCACCCCTGGCAAGAAGAGAAGGCTTGCTGCTCTGTACATTATTTTAGGTAAACTTTAGAAACTCTAGGTACCTATTTGGTCAATATTTAATGTATACAAACTAAAAACTATATTATACAAACCAACTATTTTAATAATTTATTTTATATTCAATAAAATTTTATATTTTAAAAATTATTTTAACACTGAATATATTTTTGCTGACTTTGGTCTTTTTTAATTAGAAAAACAGATTTAACCAGTTAAAGAAAGTACCCTTGAAAAACCAATATTGCTTTTAGAAATTCCTTAGGCCTCTAAATCTTAGAGTCTGGCCTCAAAAAAACTCATAAAGAGTATGGCAAGGCAATAATATGTTTTGCGAGGAAAACATAGAGTATCAGCAAGGGTACCGCAACGGGTAGGCCCAAGCTTTAAAAATAATAAAACTACGCTTGAGACACTGCAAAAATTATTTTAGCTAACAAAAGGTCCTTTCGAACCTTAGGATCACTGGCAGGTCACTGAGGAAACGAATAGATACACTGGCAAGACGATATGCTTGCGTAAGCTTACGTCAGATTGAAAGCAAGTGAAGAGCAACGGCTGGCCAGTTTTAAGCTAGCGACTCCCCTGCCACTTACATGCTGTTGCCTTTCTCTGTACAACTAGGTAAACTTTAGAAACTCTAGGTAGCTATTTGGTCCATTTAAAATGTATACAAGCCAGAAACTATATTTATACAAACCAACTATTTGAAAAATTATTATAACACTTCATATATTTTTACTGAATTTGGTATTTTTGTAATAAAAAAAGGAATTTAACCGGTTAAAGAAAGGCACCTCTGGCAAGAATATAAGGCTTGCTGCTCTGTACATTATTCTATGTAAATTTTAGAGACTCTAGGTACCTATTTTTCGCATTAAAATGTATACAATCTAAATACTATATTGTAGAAACTAACCATTTTAATAGTAAATGTCCTATTATGAAAATTATTTCAACACTAAATATATTTTTTCTGGCTTTGGTCTTTTTAATTTAGAAAAACACACTTAACCGGTTAAAGAAAGCACCATTGAAAAAATAGTTTTGCCTTTATAATGTCTTTTGGAAACTTAATCTCAGAGTCCATCCTCAAACAAACTCATAAAGAGTATGGCCAGGAATTAATATGTTTTGCAAGGGAAACATATAGTATCGGCAAGGGAACTGCAACGGTTAGGCCCAAGCTTTAAAAATAATAAAACTATGCCTGAGACACTGGAAAATTTATTTTAGCTAACAAAAGGTCCTTTCGAACCTTAGTCTTATTGGAAGGCCACTGAGGAAACAAAAAGAAACAGCGGCAAAGAGATAATGCATTTGCAAGATTAAGGCAGATGAAGAGGAAGTGAAGAGCAATCGTTGGCCAGTTTTATGCTGGCGACTCCCTTGCCGCTTAATTGTTGTTGCCTTGCTCTGTACAACTAGGTAAACTTTAGAAATTATAGGTAGCTATTTGGTCCATTTAAAATGTATACAAGCCAAAAACTATACTTATACAAACCAACTATTCGAAAAATTATTTTAACACTTAATATATTTTTGCTGAAATTTATCTTTATGTATAAAAAAAAATTAAGAATTAACCGGTTAAAGAAAAGCACCTCTGGAAAGAATATAATGCTTGGCTGTCTGTACAACTAGGTAAGCTTTAGAAACTCTAGGTACCTATTTGGTCGCATTAAAATGTATACAAGCTAAAAAAATATATTATACAAACCAACTATTTTAATAGTGTATTTTATAGTCAAACAAATGTCCTTTTATAAAAATTATTGTAACACCAAATATATTTTTACTGACGATGGTCTTTTTTAATTAGAAAAACAGAATTAACCGATTGAAGAAAAGCACCCTTGAAAAACTAGTTTTGCTTTTACAATTTCCTTAGGCCTCTAAATCTCAGAGTCTGGCCTCAAACAAACTCATAAAGAGTATGGCAAGGAAATAATATGTTTTGCAAGGAAAACATAGAGTATCGGCAAGGGTACAGCAACGGGCAGGCCCAAGCTTTAAAAATAATAAAACTACGGTCGAGGCACTGAAAAAATTATTTTAGCTGACAAAAGGTCCTTTCGAACCTTAGGCTCACTAGCAGACCACAGAGGAATCGAAAAGAAACATTGGCAAGGAGATCATGCATTCGCATGCTTATGGAAGATGGAAAGCAAGTGAAGAGCAACAGTTGGCCCGTTTTAAGCTGGCAACTCCCATGCCACTTACATGCTGTTGCCTTACTCTGTACAGCTAGGTAAACTTTAGAAACTCTAGGTAGCTATTTAGTCCATTTAAAATGTATACTTCCCAAAAAAGCTATACTTATACAAACCAACTATTCGAAAATTTATTTTAACACTTAATATATTTTTTCTGACTTTGGTCTTTTTTATAAAAAAAAAATGAAGAATTAACCGGTTAAAGAAAAGCACCACTGGAAAGAATAGAAGGCCTGGTTGTCTGTACAACTAGGTAAGCTTTAGAAACTCTAGGTACCTATTTGGTCGCATTAAAATGTATACAAGCTAAAAACTATATTATACGAACCAACTATTTTAATAGTGTATTTTATAGTCAAACAAATGCCCTATTATAAAAAATAATTTAACACCAAATATATTTTTGCAGACTTTGGTCTTTTTTATTTAGAAAAACAGACTTAACCGGTTGAAGAAAAGCACCCTTGAAAAACTAGTTTTGCTTTTAGAATTTTCTTAGGCCTTTAAATCTCAGACTCTGGCAACAAACAAACTCATAAAGAGTATGGCAAGGAAATAATATGTTTTGCAAGGAAAACATAGAGTATCGACAAGGGTACAGCAACGTGTAGGCCCTAGCCTTAAAAATAATAAAACTACGGTTGGGAGACTGCAAATATTATTTTAGCTAACAAAAGGTCATTTCAAACCTTAGGCTCACTAGCAGGCCACATAGGAAAAAAAAAGAAACACTGGCAAGGCGATCATGCATTCGCAAGCTTACGGCAGATGGAAAGCAAGTGAAGAGCAACCGTTGGCCCGTTTTAAGCTTGCAACTCCCGTGCCGCTTACATGCTGTTGCCTTGCTCTGTACAGCTAGGTAAACTTTAGAAACTCTAGGTAGCTATTTGATCCTTTTAAGATGTATACTTTCCGAAAGCTATACTTATACAAACCAACTATTCGAAAATTTATTTTAACTCTTAGTATATTTTTGCTGACGTTGGTGTTTTTGTATAAAAAGAATGAAGAATTAAACGGTTAAAGAAAAGCACCTCTGGAAAGAATAGAAGGCTTGCTGGTCTGTACAACTAGGTAAGCTTTAGAAACTCTAGGTACCTATTTGGTCGCATTAAAATGTACTCAAGCTAAAAAATATATTATACAAACCAACTAGTTTAATATTTTATTTTATAGTCAATAAAATTTTATATTTTAAAAATTATTGTAACACCAAATATATTTTTGCTGACTTTGGTCTTTTTTAATTAGAAAAACAGAATTAACCGGTTGAAGAAAAGCACCGTTGAAAAACTAGTTTTGCTTTTACAATTTCCTTAGGCCTCTAAATCTCAGAGCCTGGCCTCAAACAAACTCATAAAGAGTATGGCAAGGAAATAATATGTTTTGCAAGGAAAACATAGAGTATCGGCAAGGGTACAGCAACGGGCAGGCCCAAGCTTTAAAAATAATAAAACTACGGTCGAGGCACTGAAAAAAATATTTTAGCTGACAAAAGGTCCTTTCGAACCTTAGGCTCACTAGCAGACCACAGAGGAATCGATAAGAAACACTGGCAAGGCAATCATGCATTTGCATGCTTATGGAAGATGGAAAGCAAGTGAAGAGCAACCGTTGGCTCGTTTTAAGCTGGCAACTCCCATGCCACTTACATGCTGTTGCCTTACTCTGTACAGCTAGGTAAACTTTAGAAACTCTAGGTAGCTATTTGGTCCATTTAAAATGTATACTTCCCAAAAAAGCTATACTTATACAAACCAACTATTCGAAAATTTATTTTAACACTTAATATATTTTTTCTGACTTTGGTCTTTTTTTGTAAAACAAAATGAAGAATTAACCGGTTAAAGAAAAGCACCTCTGGAAAGAATAGAAGGCCTGGTTGTCTGTACAACTAGGTAAGCTTTAGAAACTCTAGGTACCTATTTGGTCGCATTAAAATGTATACAAGCTAAAAACTATATTATAGATACCAACTATTTTAATAGTGTATTTTATAGTCAAACAAATGCCCTATTATAAAAATTATTTTAACACCAAATATATTTTTGCTGACTTTGGTCTTTTTTAATTAGAAAAACAGACATAACCGGTTTAAGAAAAGCATCCTTGAAAAACTAGTTTTGCTTTTCGAATTTCCTTGGGCCTTTAAATCTCAGAGTCTGGCCTCAAACAAACTCAGAAAGAGTATGGCAAGGAAATAATATGTTTTGCAAGGAAAACATAGAGTATCGGCAAGGGTAAAGCAACGGGTAGGCCCAAGCGTTAAATATAATAAAAATACGGTTGAGACACTGCAAAAATTATTTTAGCTAACAAAGGTCCTTTCGAACCTTAGGTTCACTAGCAGGCCACAGAGGAAACGAAAAGAAACACTGGCAAGGCGATCATGCATTCGCAAGCTTAAGGCAGATGGAAAGCAAGTGAAGAGCAACCGTTGGCCCGTTTTAAGCTTGCGATTCCCGTGCCGCTTACATGCTGTTGCCTTGCTCTGTACAGCTTGATAAACTTTAGAAACTCTAGGTATAGTCCTTTTAAGATGTATACTTGCCAAAAGCTTTACTTATACAAACCAACTATTCAAATTTTTTTAACACTTAGTATATTGGGGTTTTTGCAAAAACAACCCAAAAATTCAAGTCAAACACAAAACCAACCTCTTTTTTTTGTCATTACTATTCACTCTTAAAAAACCTAAACTCTCCTCATGTTTCTACCTATTTACCAAATTGCCATTATTATTAAATCTGATATTATTTTCAAAAATTATTAAAAACCTATTACACCCTAAACATTTCTCCTTATTTACCACAATGCCGTTGTCATCAATATTTGCAACCACCAAAAACAACCATTGAGGAGCTCTTTAAGCTTGTGTTTATGTATTTTCAACCACTTATTTCTCTTTCTAAACAAACAATACTTCATTTCCTCTCATTTCCTCTCTATTTTCATGTAAACAATCCTCATAACTCTCATTTTCATAAACACAAACTTCATAGTTTCGATTTTATCCACAAGTGGATCGTAAAGGTTGCTTCTTTTGCTCATATTTGGATTCTGGACGGTGGAAAAGCTTGGAAACAAGCTTTAAACCGGTGTCAAGGTAACTATTTACATGCTTTTCGTCATATCTCTGATCTGTATCGCGAAAGTAGACTGTATTATATGTCTACACATACGCGTAGACTTACGATGCAGTCTACTTGTCAACGCACAGGTTACTTTTGCAATTGACCAAAATAATTTTTTTTGTAATGTAGACCTACAAGTACGTCAACGTCTTTACCTTTGAAACCAAAAACAAAAATATTGGTCGACTTACTAAGAAATCTACATAAAAAAGGTTAGATTTGCATTTGACCAAAATTTTGACTTACCATAGTAGACTTTCATGGAGGTCTACACTTTGTAGACTGCTAGGTAAGTCTACGGAAGGTCAGTTTTGCATTTGACCAAAACTTTGACTTTGTTGAATAGGTTTCTTTTGTATTTGACTAAAATATTTAGAAGCTGACTAAAACTTACTTTACGTGTAGACTTCATATGCAGTCTACAAAACTTAGAAAAAAAAAGTAGACTGCATAAGAAGTCTACTATTTTATGTTGGTCAATTGCAAAACTAACCTGTCGGCTTATAATGTAGACTTTTACTGCAGTCTACAGTTACGTAGACATTTAGTTTTGTCTACTCGTAGAAACTCAACTTTGGTCAATTGCAAAACTAACCTCTTTCAAACAAATTTAAAAATGTAGACTGCATAATAAGTCTACTTCTAAAAGTCAAACTCTGAACGAATTCTGGTCAATTGCAAAACTAACGATTTTAAAAATGTAGACTAAAAAGTAAGTCTACTCGTATAAAATCACATCTTTTTTTCAAATATAGAAAGTAACCCGTGAATTTGGCAATTGCAGAAACCAACCTAAACGTAGACCTAAACTTCAGTCTACATACTGTAAACTGAATAAAACGTCTACACTTATGTAGACTGTATATGTAGTCTACCTTGTAAAATCTATCAAAAGTGGATTTGTGTATTATTCATTAAGTTTTTTCAAAACTTTTTATTTATGAAAGTGTGTGTTAGTTAATCATAAGTGTCTTGAATGATTTTCAGAAGATAATCTGTTATAATTAGGAAGTTATCAAATTTTTTGTTTGTCTATGTTGTTAGCTTAAAATTTGTAGACGTACTTGTAAGTCTATGATATAATTTTATCAAACATGAAATTTTGGTTTGCTAATTATGTAAACCGTATTGTTTTGNTTTTGTTTGTCTATGTTGTTAGCTTAAAATTTGTAGACGTACTTGTAAGTCTATGATATAATTTTATCAAACATGAAATTTTGGTTTGCTAATTATGTAAACCGTATTGTTTTGCAGGAAATGGTTCAACTACCTGTTGTATACGGAGAATGGGTGGTGAAAGACTCTTTGTGGGAGTTTGAGGTCGATAATCGGAAAGAAGGGAGAATGTTCCTTTTTTATGATGGTTGTACACATTGTGAACTTCTTGAAATGGCACAAGAAGATTATGATCTGAACAAGAAAAGCGAGATGGTGGAGCTAAGTATTCCCTACCAGACGTGATCTTAAAGGAAATGGCTCTAGATACGCCCCCTGTGCACGAATGATAGACAAGTGCGGAACTTGATCGAGTTATATAAGACTTATATGGTACGCCTCTGTGTATCAAGCCAGTGCCAAGTAGAAGCTGATGATGTGCCTGATGGTGATGATAATATCTTTTCTGATGAAGATACTGATGAATGGTTGGATGAAGATAGTAATGTTGGTAATGATGAAGGGTTGGATGAAGATAGTAATGCTGATAATGATGTTCAAGCAACTGCTGATCTTGGTGTTGATTTTGACGACTGTGTAAACTACAGTGACTATGGGAAAGTGAAAGGTGAAGATTCTGACAAGGATGCAAAAGAAACGTTTTATGATGGATATAAAGCGCAGTACTCTGGAGTTGTAGGAAGATCGATGTCCTTAAATGAAAATATATATGTCGGTCAGAGTTTTGCTAGTAAGGATGACCTTGTTTCAAAGCTGAAGTTGGTGGTTGTGAGATGTAAATTTACATTCACAGCTTATAAGACAACAAAAACTCTGTATGTGGCTAAGTGTCGTGTTCAAGGATGTGGTTGGAAGCTTAGAGCGAGTGTAAAGCATGGACCTAAGACATTTTGGGTGACAAAATATTTGAACACTCATACATGTTCAGTGGGGGATCGAATGGCTCAACAGAAGCAGTATACTCCGAAATATGTTGCTAGTCTATTTATAGATTGAGTGGGGATTATAGATGGGCTTACACCGAAGCATATCAAAGAAGCGATGAAGAATATGTTTGGGCTGAAGCTAGATTACACAACTTCTTACCGAGCTTTGCTACACGCCCAAGTGTTGGTGAGGGGAACAGCAGAGGATGGATATGAGAATCTGCCTTCTTATGTGCGTCAGATCAAGAAATCGAATCCGGGAACCGTCACATGTCTTGAGAAAGATGGACATAACCGATTTAAGTATCTGTTCCTATCTTTTGGAGCTTCGATAGCTGGTTTTCAGTATCTTAGGAGGGTTATTGTGGTGGATGGGACTCATCTAAGTGGAAAGTATGAAGGAGTTATGCTAGTTGCTGCTGCCCAAGATGGNAGCTTCGATAGCTGGTTTTCAGTATCTTAGGAGGGTTATTGTGGTGGATGGGACTCATCTAAGTGGAAAGTATGAAGGAGTTATGCTAGTTGCTGCTGCCCAAGATGGTAATTTTAATATTTTTCCATTGGCTTTTGCGATTGTGGATGCGGAGAATGATCTTTCGTGGGAATGGTTTTTTACCAATTTGCGGAAGTGTATTTCAGATGAGTATGCTTTGGTGATAGTTTCTGACAGGCACGGTTCCATTAAGAAGGCATGTGAGAAGATTTTCCCTTGGGCACAGCGAGGAATATGCTATTATCATCTACAACAAAACATAGTCAATAAGTTCAAGGGAAAGCACATGTTGTACTTGGTCAAAGGCGCTGCTTATGCACACACACTATTCGATTTTAACCGCTACATGGACGAGATAAGGAGTATAAACCCAGCCTTGCAACATATTTGGAGGAAGCTGACGTCTCGTTATGGTCACGAGTTCACTTTCAAGGTGACATATACAACATTAAAACTAGCAACATCGCAGAATCGATCAACTCTGCACTTAAGCCAGCCAGAGGATTCCCCATCTCATTCCTTCTTGAGTTTACGCGAGAAGCTGGGAAGGTGGTTCTTTAAAAGGAGGAAAGATGCTTTGAGTCTCACTACACATCATAGTAGGGGAGTTAAAACTCTATTGGCTATTCGCGAAGAGTATGCAGATATGATGGATGTGGAACGTATTGATGGGTGGCGATTTTTGGTGAAAGGAGGACATCGAGATTGTGTTGTTGACTTGGAGCATCGAAGGTGTCAATGTGGTGTGTTTGATATTGAGAAGATACCTTGTTCACATGCCATAGCAGCAGCAAAGGATGCAAGTATTCATGTTTCCACGCTTGTATGCCCATCCTATTCAAAGATATATCTTTATGCAGCATACGCGACAAATATCTACCCCAAAAGTGACGATGTAGAATCTCCCATAAGCAAAGAAACACCACCTGCGAATGAAGATTTGGAAGCTCCACCTGCCAATGAGTATTTGGAAGCTCCAAGTGAGGACAAAGAAGCTTCTAACAGCCGTAAATGCCTTCCTCTAGATGTCAAGCGTGGTCCGGGTAGGAAAAAAAAGTCGAGGTGGCAATCTTGGCTAGAAATTTCTAGGATGAGGGGAAACAGGCCACGAAAGCTGCACAAGAATTATAGCTGCTCTCAGTACAAAAAACCAGGCCACAATACTCCATACTGTCCAGACTAAACCTCTGCTAGTGCCTTATGTGTTGTCTTATTGCTATCGATGTTCTATTATGTCTTATGTGTAGAACTTAAGTGTTGTCTTATTGCTATCGATGTTCTATTATGTCTTATGTGTTGAGCTTATAAGTTGTCTTATGTAATGAACTTATGTGTTGTCTTATTTCTATCGATGTTCTATTATGTCTTACTTCTGTCGTGTGTACATGTCTCTGCTTTTTGTCGTGCAGACTTACTTATTAGTCTTCACTTACAAAAGACTGCTAAGGAAGTCTACTTTCTGTCGAGTAGACTTATGTATTAGTCTTCTAAAGAGGAGACTAATATGTAATTCTCCATTAAATAGTCGAGCAGCAGACTTCTGTAGAAGTCTTCTTAAAAAAAGACTAATACTTAAGTCTGCTGCAAGCAAATATCCGTTTCTTACAAACAAAAGTCTGGTACAAAAGCCTAATACATCAGTCTGCTAATCACAGCACAATACAATAGTGTCTGCTAATATATCCGACATGGAAAGTCACCAAAAAACTTCATACTTTCCTCAAATTCAATCCAAAAAAACTTCATACCTTCCTCAACCTACATTACTCATAGACATCCAGATGCTTGTAAACGCGTTGTTCTGTGCCGTTTATGTCGGTCTCATCGAATATCTCTGCCGCTAGCTTAGACCTCATTCCTTTGACATGCTTATCACAGAAGTCATGCGATGGGAATGTCATGCCAAGTGCATGAGATTCTATGTACTTCAAGTAATACACTCCACAATCACCACTTTGTTTGTTTTGAGGTACCCCAGCTAAGACCCGTTCATGAGTGAAATCAACCTTGTACAACTCCTTTTCCTCACCGCGACAAAACATATGAAGCATGTATGGCAGTATGTGCGCAATAGGCTTCACAACTCCAGCAATTTCTTCATCACTAGCATAATAAACATCACTGTCCCAAACCACAATGTGTCTCTTCGGAATTGATATCCAGCAAGCTACCCAATGACTTCCTTTGACGAACAATGGCACATATATATCTTCTATCTCCACCACCCACGTCTTATTTGATCTGCAGTACGCTGGCTCCTCGCCGGTGTAGTAGTCTAAGGCACCAGGAGGGAGTTGTTTACCTGATCCGTCATGGTTGGCAGGAGATTCTAGAAACTCTGAGTACTTTGCTGACCACACTTGAGAAAACAAAGAATCCAAGAAGCATATTTTGTCAGACCTAAACCATTCCGGGTGCTTTGTGTATCGGAGTCTTAAGAGATTAATTCCAGCATCGAGAAACAAAAGTCAATATCAGAGGGAAGTCTAAACTCCAGACAGAAGTCTACATTAGAGAGAAGTCTACATACCGTTTCATTCAGCCATTTTCTACAAGTTAGTAGGCAGTAGTACCAATAACTTGATGAACCAGGAACCTTCTCTCACCATTTGCTGTCAATAAAAATTATACATGAGAGAAGTCTACTAATTCATTTGCTGTCAATTAAGTCTACATTAGACTTACGGGTTAAGTTTCAGCCAATCAACAAGAGTAGAGAGCTTTTTTTTGTCAACAATACCAAATGGGTAATATCCTTGTCCTCGCTTCGGCGTGTTAGGTATGATAACCTTCGCCGTGCTGTTGCCTTGAAATGGAGACTGCTGAGTAGCAGCAAGTCTACGAAGTCTGTCACTCTTAGCACGTGCCACAATGCGGACAGCTTTCACTTTACCAGCTTGTTTCAATTTTTTCAAAGAGCCATAATCAATGTGTGATGGTTGTTTCTCTACTACAACAACACTTGGTTGTTCTATGCCTCCATTCACACTCTCACTCTGCATACATTTTCAATAGCAAGAACACATTAATAACCATCATTAACTAACAATATGCAAGGTTCAAAAGCAACATTCCAAGGTTCCAACTTTCCAAAAGAAAAATGAAAAAAGGCTCCAACATTTTAAAAACAACAAGAAAAAAAGTTTTCAACATTCCAAAAGCAAAAGCAAACAAGTTATTTCTTTTTTGTAGATTTTTTGGCTCTTTTCGCTGGTTTCGTAGTACTAACCCCAATGGCTTCGGCGGCTTTGGTTGTGGCTCTTGTCAGTCTGGTAGGTTTGGGAGATGGATCCTCAGCTCTGCTTTCCTCAGCTTTTTCCTTCTTAGCTTCGTCTCCCTCAGATTGATCTCCCTCAGATTGGTCATCTTTAGGTACCTCACAAGCTGAACCAGCTTTGGTCTGCTCTTCCTTCCAACCTCCATGCACAATCTTCTCAACAGCTCCTACCGTTTCTGCAAGTCTCTCGATCATGTGGCCTTGTGCGGTCACAGTTCTCTCACATCTTCTCAGCCCCTCAACAATATTAGAGGTAAAACCAGTGAGCCAACTTTCTATCTCTGCTTTCATGGTCTGCATATCGACAGCAGGGGACTCACGAGCCTTCTTGCGAGGTTCTTCATCGGACTCAATGAGAGAAGGAGATTCTGAACGACCCTTCTTGCTTCTGATCACCTTCTTGCGACTCTTCACTTCACTCGTCTCTGCCTTCACTTGTTGGTACTCGACCTTCACATTTGTCCACTCCTTCGTCCCAGCAACAGGCCAATGAGTTTTGTCCCACTTCCACACCTCCTCAAACATCATACCCAGCTGCGTACTCATGGAGAGCAAAGTACACCCAAACTTGAAGAACCTGAACAAACCCATCAATAGTATACGACTTTGTGATGTCAATCTTCTTCAACGACTTCATCAAGACTTTAAATGCAACTCTTCCCCAGGGATAATCCTCAAAGGCCTCTAAATCCATTACTAACCTAGCCAGGCTAGCCCTCGTGGGTGACATGGGTCTTGGTGCTTCAATGAATCCGGCATAGATTGCTAGATACCCCAAACGCAGTCGATCCTCTCGAGACCATGAGCCACACACCTTGCATGCCTCAGTTAATTCTTCAATACTTGGCCCCCGGTCAATAGATACTCCAAACTTCTCCCAAAATTCTCTCATTTCATCTGTTACCTCAACCGAAGGATTCTCCTGATTCTTCACATACTCAAAATTCAAACCAGTGATGCTNATGAGCCACACACCTTGCATGCCTCAGTTAATTCTTCAATACTTGGCCCCCGGTCAATAGATACTCCAAACTTCTCCCAAAATTCTCTCATTTCATCTGTTACCTCAACCGAAGGATTCTCCTGATTCTTCACATACTCAAAATTCAAACCAGTGATGCTTTCAAACTCATTCAAAGAGAACCTTACTGGATGAACGCCTATAAGACTCTAAATCTCAAACAACTTCTTGCACTCAAGCTGAAAACTCAACATATAGTGCACCAGCCTTGAAGCCCATCCAAACTCCAATTCATGGAACTTTAAGAACACACCTAATCTCGAGTTCTTGAGCTCATCCCATTCTTTTGTCTTGAGTGCTTCTCTAAGAGCAGGAAAGAGCTTGCTGTCATCACTGTAGTAGTTAATGCTCCTTACTGGATACGGCTCCTGCCCAAGTGTATACAGCCTCCACGAAAACTCAAGTTCACCCATTTTGAAACCTGAAACAAAAAAAACAAAAACACTCTGATAAGTCTTCAATTCAACATAGAAATCTACAGAAGATAAGTCTACAATTGGACATTGAATTCTAAACAAGAAGTCTACAATTCAACTTCGAAGTCTACACGAGAAGTCTACAATTCAACTTCGAAGTCTACACAGGAAGTCTACAATTCAATTTCGAAGTCTACACAAGAAGTCTACAACTCAACTTCAAAGTCTACATGAGAAGTCTACAATCTAACTTTGAAGTCTACATGCAAAGTCTACAATTCTACATAGAAGTCTACAAGGAAAGTCTACAATTCACTACAAGCAAAGTCTACAATTTAAAACAAGACTCACGGAAAGCAAAGTTATGTGTAAGAGAATATGCACCGCCGTTCGTTCCCTGGCTCAGATCTGAAACAAAAAAAACAGTTAAACCGTGAGACAATTTAGGGTTAATAACCAAAAACAAAAAAGAAAGTTAAGGCATATTGAGATAATTTAGGTTTGTACCTTTTGTCGCCGGAGAGATGAAGTGCTCGTTCGTCGGAGAGAGTAGAAACCGTGAGACTGACCGGAAGTAAAGAGATTGACGAAAGAAGAACCACCGTTCCTTCGCCGTCGAGAGGTAAACCACCGTTCGCCGCTCATATCTGAAACAAAAATCATGAAGGCGGTTACTTTATGGACCGAGATTAAACGAGAGGCAAGAAACCGAACATGATAACTTACAGAGAGACGGAGTGGAAGAGAAGATACAGAGAGACGGAGTGGAAAATCGAACTTTTTCGCCGGAAATCGCCCCTACTTTTTCGCCGGAAATCGCACCTAAATCGCCTCCCTGTTACGCGGCGTAATTAGGGTTTTTTTTTACCAGAAAACCCCAAAAAAGTACTTATATATGGTGTGTATTTTTTTTCGGTTAGGTTAAATTGGTTTGGTTAAATTTCAAT
The DNA here is from genome assembly GCA_932364175.1 of Eruca vesicaria subsp. sativa. Lineage (NCBI taxonomy): Eukaryota > Viridiplantae > Streptophyta > Magnoliopsida > Brassicales > Brassicaceae > Eruca > Eruca vesicaria. Next base: position 19,112 of record CAKOAT010073044.1, on the reverse strand, counting down.
CAAGTTAAAAATCGAACTTGGTTAAATCCGGTTAGGTTAATTTGGTATAAGTGTGTAGACTTTTATGTAAGTCTACAACTCCGTCTTTTTTTTGCTTTATTGTTTGAGCAAACCCTAAATGTAAGTAGACTTTATTGTAAGTCTACTATAACCCTAAACCACAAATCTGATACCCTAAATGTTTATTTGATAATCAAAAATGTCTTAATTATTATATTAAATATCTAAATATAGAAAAGATAAACTTCTCAACATTAGTGTGTAAAAAAACAAGAAAAAATTAAAATCAAATATCTAACCCTAATATATGAATCTAACCCTAAAATACAAAGCATGTTATACCATTTTATTGGGAAACCATAACACATTATCTTTCACATGGTTACCAATTCAATATAAATTCTATTAAATTTTTCACTTATATGAAATCTTAATTTATATATTTCATACTAATCTTTATATTGATGATTTATTTAAAAACTTCCCAAAAATTATTTTTATACATTTTAAAATTAAATTATAAGATCAATTGACGATGTAGAATATAGGATACGTCTACAAAGTAGACTTCCAAGGAGGTCTACAAATGTGTAGTCTTCTCTCTATTATGTGTAGACTTTCAAAGGGCAGAACCGTAAAATAACTGTCTATTTTTTTGTTTGGTCACAAGGGTTAAGTAGTAACTTCACAACCCCTTTAGGTTGGTTTTGCATTTGACTCAATAAGGGGTACACCTTTAGGGTTGAAATGGAATTTTAGGTTGGTTTTGGCAATTTCCCCTAGTATATTTTTGCTGACTTTGGTGTTTTTTGTATAAAAAGAATGAAGAATTAACCAGTTAAAGAAAAGCACCTCTGGAAAGAATAGAAGGCTTGCTGGTCCGTACAACTAGGTAAACTTTAGAAACTCTAGGTACCTATTTAGTCGCATTAAAATGTATTCAAGCTAAAAACTATATTATAGAAACCAACTATTTTAATAGTGTATTTTATAGTCAAACAAATGTCCTATTATAAAAATTATTTTAGCACCAAATATATTTTTGCTGACTTTGGTCTTTTTAATTAGAAAATAGACTTCACCGGTTGATGAAAAGCACCCTTGAAAAACTAGTTCCGCTTTTAGAATCTGGCCTCAAACAAACTCATAAAGAGTATCGCAAGGAAATAATATGTTTTGCAAGGAAAACATCAAGTGTCGGCAAGGGTACCGCAACGGGCAAGCACAAGCTTTAAAAATTATAAAACTATGCTTGTGACTCTGCAAAAATTATGTTAGCTAACAAAAGGTCCTTTCAAACCTTAGGCTCACTGGCAGGCCACTAAGAAAACAAAAAGAAACACTGGCAAGGCGATCATTCTTTCATAAGCTTACGGCAGATGGAAAGCAAGTAAAGAGCAACCGTTGGCCAGTTTTAAGCTGTCGATTCCCTTGCCCGCTTACATTTTGTTGTCTTGCTCTGTACAACTAGGTAAACTTTAGAAACTCTAGGTAGCTATTTGGTCCATTTAAAATGTATACAAGCCAAAAACTATATTTATACAAACCAACTATATGAAAAATTGTTTAAACACTTAATATATTTTTCTGACTTTGGTCTTGTTGTTTTCTTAAAAAAAAAAGACTTTAACCGGTTAAAGAAAAGCACATTTGGCAAGAAGAGAAGGCTTGCTGCTCTATACATTATTTTAGGTAAACTTTAGAAACTCTAGGTACCTATTTGGTCAATTTAAAATGTATACAAGCTAAAAAATATATTATATAAACCAACTATTTTAATAGTTTATTTTATAGTCAATAAAATTTTATATTTTAAAAATTATTTTAACACTGAATATATTTTTTCTGACTTTGGTCTTTTTTAATTAGAAAAACGGATTTTGGTTTTAGAATTTCTTTAGGCCTCTAAATCTTAAAGTCTGGCCTCAAACAAACTCATAAAGAGTATGGCAAGGCAATAATATTTTTTGTGAGGAAAACATAGAGTATCGGCAAGGCTACCGCAACGGGTAGGCCCAAGCTTTAAAAATAATAAAACTACGCATGAGACACTGCAAAAATTATTTTAGGTAATTAAAGGTCCTTTCGAACCTTAGAATCACTGGCAGGCCACGTAGGAAACGAATAGAAACACTGGAAAGCAATAATGCATTCACAATCTTATGGCATATTGAAAGCAAGTGAAGAGCAACGGCTAGCCAGTTTTAAGATAGAGACTCCCCTGCCACTTACATGCTGTTGCCTTGCTCTGTACAACTAGGTAAACTTTTGAAACTCTAAGTAGCTATTTGGTCCATTTAAAATATATACAAGCCAAAAACTATATTTATACAAACCAACTATTTGAAAAAAATATTATAACACTTTATATATTTTTACTGAATTTTGTATTTTTGTATAAAAAAAAAGAATTGAACCGGTTAAAGAAAGGCACCTCTAGCATGAATATAAGGCTTGCTGCTCTATACATTATTTTAGGTAAACTTTAGAAACTCTAGGTACCTATTTTCGAATTAAAATGTATACAAGCTAAATACTATATTATAGAAACCAACTATTTTAATAGTAAATGTCCTATTTTGAAATTTATTTTAACGCTAAATATATTTTTGCTGACTTTGGTATTTTTAATTTAGAAAAAAGACTTAACCGGTTAAAAAAAGCTTCATTGAAAAACTAGTTTTGCCTTTAGAATGTCCTTTGGCACCTTAATCTCAGAGTCCGGCGTCAAACAAACTCATAAAGAGTATGGCAAGGAATTAATATGTTTTGCAAGGGAAACATAGAGTATCGACAAGGAAACCGCAACAGGTAGGCCCAAGCTTTAAAAATAATAAAACTATGCGTGAGACACTGCAAGTATTATTTTAGCTAACAAAAGGTCCTTTCAAACCTTAGGCTCACTGGCAGGCCACTGAGGAAATTAAACAAAAAGAAACACCGGCAATGCGATAATGCAGTCGCAAGCTTACGACAGATGGAAAGCAAGTGCGGAGCAACTGTTGGGCAGATTTAAGCTGGTGACTCCCGTGCCGTTTACATGCTGTTGCCTTGCTCTGTACAACTAGGTAAACTTTAGAATTTTTAGTAGCTATTTGGTCCATTTAAATTGTATACAAGCCAAAAACTATATTTATACAAACCAACTATTTGAAAAATTATTTAAAACATAATATATTTTTTCTGACTTTGGTCTTTTGGTATAAAAAAAAAACCAATTAACCGGTTAAAGAAAAGCACCTCTGGCAAGAATAAAAGGCTTGCTGCTCTGTACATTATTCTAGGTAAACTTTAGAAACTCTAGGTACCTATTTGGTCGCATTAAAATGTATACAAGCTAAAAACTATATCATACAAACCAAATATTTTGATAGTAAATGCTCTATTTTAACACTAAATATATTTTTGCTGACTTTGTTTTTTTTTTAATTACAAAAACAAACTTAACCGGTTAAAGAAAATCACCCTCGAAAAACTAATTTTGCCTTTAGAATGTCCTTTGGCACCCTAATCTCAGAGTTCGGCCTCAAACAAACTCATAAAGAGTTTGGCAAGGAAATTATGTGTTTTGCAAGGAAATAATATGTTTCGCAAGGAAAAAATAGAGTATCGGCTAGGGAACCGGAATGGTAGGCCTAAAGTTTAAAAATAATAAAACTACGTCTAAGACATTATAAAAACTATTTTGGCTAACAAAAGGTCCTTACGAACCTTAGGCTCACTGGCAGGCCACTGTGGAATCGAAAAGAAACACCGGCAAGGCGATAATGCATTCGCAAGCTTACGACAGATGGAAAGAAAATGAAGAGCAATTGTTGGCCAGTTTTATGTTGGCGACTCCCGTGCCGCTTACATGCTATTGCCTTGCTCTGTACAACTAGGTAAACTTTAGAAACTCTAGGTAGCTATTTGGTCCACTTAAAATGTATACAAGCCAAAACTATACTTATACAAACCAACTATTCGAAAAATTATTTTAACACTGAATATATTTTTGCTGACTTTTGTCTTTTTTTATAAAAAAAAAATTAACCGGTTAAATAAAAGCACCTCTGGAAAGAATAGAAGGCTTGCTGCTCTGTACAACTAGGTAAACTTTAGAAACTCTTGGTACCTATTTGGTCGCATTTAAATGTATACAAGCTAAAAAACTATAATATATAAACCAACTATTTTAATAGTTTATTTTATAGTAAAAATGTCCTATTTTAAAAATAATTTTAACACTAAATATATTTTTGCTGACTTCGGTCTTTTTAATTAGAAAAACAGAGTTAACCGGTTAAAAAAAAAGCATCCTTGAAAAACTAGTTTTGCTTTTAGAATTTTCTTAGGCCTCTGAATCTCAGAGTCTGGCCTCAAACTCATAAAGCGTATGGCAAGGCAATAATATGTTTTGCAAGGAAAACATAGATTGTCGGCAAGGGTACCACAACAGGTAAGCCCAAGCTTTAAAAATAATAAAACTACGCCTAAGACACTTTTAAAATATTTTAGCTAACAAAAGGTCCTTTCGAACCTTAGGCTCACTGGCAGGCCACATAGTAAGGAAAATACTTGTAATTGTCTCAGATCTCTGTGCACCAGTAAAAATTCACAATTCATAGGTGCAAGGAAAATAGACTTATGGTCAAGATCGACATCTCGAGGGTGCCAGATTGGCTCCCACGGTATGATAATCTTTTTTGAATTTAGAAAAATATTTTTAGTGAGATAAATATATTTTTGTAAAAAGAAAAGTAATATCTCGTTTGGAAGCTAATATAAATATAGGTCTACAAATATTATTTACATAATCAATATATAAACCATAGACGAGTATTTGCCTAAATTGTGTTTGTTCTCTTGACTTTTTTGCTTTCTTAGAAGAAACAACAACAATTTCTGGATAATCTTTAAAATGAACAATGACTATGTTTTATACGATCAACGATAAGATGAAATCCTCCAATAAACAATCAACACATGTCCACTTGTTTATCCGTTGTAACAAACTCCTCTCCACCTCTATTCTTCTGACACATGTCTCATATTTGTTTACTTGTATCAAATACTTCCCTCCAAAAGAACCTTGTCCACAAGGTTATGGGGAAAACTCAGGGAACTTTCTCTGCAAATTGTGACAAACTCCTCTCCACCTCTATTCTTCTGACACATGTCTCATATTTGTTTACCTGTATCAAATCCTACCCTCCAAAAGAACCTTGTCCACAAGGTTATGGGGAAAACTCAGGGAACCTTCTCTACAAATTGTAAAGGTACTCCCAAGTGGCCACCTCTTCACTCTCACCCTCCCATTTGATCAACACCATTGTAGCTACACGTCCTTGTCTTTGTACCATCTTCCTACCAAACAGTTCTCAGGCTTCTTAACAATTGAATCATGTATGATAGTAGGTAACTGAATAGTAGAACTTGCAGTACCCACCAATCTCTTAAGCCGTGAAATGTGGAACACCGGGTGAAATCTAGAGTAACTTTGTAACTCCAACTTATAAGCCACACTCCCATGCTTATGAAGGATCTTATAAGGTCCAAAAAACTTAGGAGCCAGCTTCTGAGATCCTCTCATCACCACTGAGTGTTGACGATACGGCTGTAACTTCACAAACACCCATTCTCCAATTTCTAAACTTCTTCACTACGGTGTTTATCTGCTTATTGCTTCATACGATGTTGTGCTCTCATCAAATGAAACTTGAGGAGTAGTATCATCTTCTCTCTGTCCTCCAAAAACTTTCCAACTACTTGCACTTTCGATTCACCAAAAAGATAAGGGAGATGAACTGGTGGTGGCTGACCATAGACAACTTCATAAGGAGTAGTTTGCGTACCAAAGTGAAAGTTTGTATTGTACCAGTACTCTGCTAACGGTAACCACTTGCTCCAGAGATGAAGTTTATCACTTGTCATACACCTTAAGTACGTCTCAACACACCTATTAACCACTTATGTTTTGACCATTACTCTGTGGATGGTAAACCGTTGATAGATTGAGAGCACACCTTTTCAAAGAGAAAAAATCTTGCCAAAACTCACTGAGAAAAACCGTGTCTCTATAACTCACAATGGATCGCAGAAATCCATGTTGTCTATAAACCTGATCCGAGAAGACCTGAGCCATTGAATCTGCTGAATATTGGTGAGATAAGGCCGTGAAGTGAGCCGCCATACTCAACCTGTCTACCACCACAAAAATGACCGATTTACCATAAGATAATGGTAGGCTGTCAATGAAATCCATTGAGATGTCAACCCAGACAGCTTCAGGAATGGGAAGAGGTTGCAGTAATCCAGGAGAAGCTGCAGTATCATATTTACATCGTTGACACACCGCACAACTCCATAAGTAAGCCAGAACGTCCTTTGACTTTCTCTTCCAGTAAAACAATCCCTTAACCTTCTGTAGAGTCACATCTCTACCAGAATGTCCACCTTGACTTGAACAGTGTAACCAATCGAGAATAGAATTTTGTAGTGTTAAATTGTCAGCTACTACAATCTTGTTCTTACTTCGGAAAATACCCTGAGACCAAGAGAAATGTTTCTTAGATTTTGGATCTCTCTGTAACTGATCAATGATGTATTACTGCATCTTGACCATAACAATCCATAATCTTCTGCAACAAATCATACTGCACCACTGTCATAGGCAATGAAGAATTTTAGACCCTTCCACTCTTGACAATGCATCTGCTGCCACATTATCCTTTCCTTGCTTATACTGTATCTCATAGTCAAACTCAAATAGTTTTGGAAGCCATTGTTCCTGAACTGGAGTGTTAAGACGCTGCTCCAGTAAGTACTTAATGCTTCTTTGATTCGTTTTGATGACAAAATTGTTTGCCAAAAGGTAATGACTCCATTTTTGCACTGCAAATACCACGGCTAACAACTCCTTTTCGTATATAAAGAGATGTATTAATTCTCTTTTAACTGTCTACTGATATATGCCAACGGATGTCCCTCTTGCATGAACACTGCCCCAATACCACACCCACATGCATCAGTTTCTACCACAAATGACCTGTCAAATTGTGGTAAAGCGAGCACTGGAGCATTACAGAGACTCTCTTTCAAATCCTCAAAAGAAGCTTGTGCCTCTTCATTCCAAGTAAAACCATTCTTTCTTGATTAAATTCGTTAAAAGTCTACAATAATAGCAAAATTCTTCACAAATCTTCTGTAATAACCGGCCAAACCTAAAAACCCACGTAACATCTTTAAGTTTTTAGGTTGAGGCCACTCCTTCACTGCCTTGACCTTCCTCGGATCAGTAGAGACTCCACTTGCTTGTATAAAATGACCAAGATACTTCACCTTATTCGTTGCAAAGTCACATTTACTTCGCTTTGCATACAACATGTTAATCCTCATCAGCTGAAAAACTTCTTCTACGTTTTTAATGTCATCTTCTGCACTCGAGCTTTAGATCAATATGTCGTCGAAGAAAATAAGCACAAACTTCCTCAGAAACTCACTGAAAACGTGATTCATTAGCCCTTGAAATGTAACAGGAGCATTTGTTAGGCCAAAAGGCATTACCAAATATTCAAAAAGCCCACTGTGCGTTCTGAAGACAGTCTTATGGATGTCACCTTCTTCCATTCTCACCTGATGATACCCTGCCCACAAGTCTATCTTCAAGTACATACTTGAACCACCATGCTCATTTTCAATCAGCGGTATAGGAAACGATTTTTCATAGTCATATTATTCAGCTTCCTGTAATCAACACACAACCAAAATGTGTTGTCCGTTTTCTTTACTAACACCACCGGTGAAGCATACGGACTGTAACTAGGCTGCATTGTGCCTGATTTCAATGACTCCTGCACCATTTTATCATTCTCATTCTTTTGGTGCACAGCATATCTGTAAGGCCTTTGGTTCACGGGATCAGAACCCTCTTTTAGTCCAATCTTGTGATAATATTGAGTTTAAAAGGTGGTAAAGACGTAGGTTCGGTGAATATGTCTTCATAAGTCTTTGTTCACTACTCAATACACTCCACTACTTTTCCATACTCTGTTTTTCCTCCTGAAACCTTCAAAGACGTTGGACCCTCTCCCAAATCTTCATATGCATATATCATGTTCAGTTGCATATTAGAATTACCAATCCTGTCTTTCTTTTTGAACTTCACTTCTCTCACAGACCCTGGTTGTAAACCACTCAACAACACCTTTTGGTTACCCCATTTAAACCGCATTTCCAACTTCTCAAAGTCCCTAGTTATTAGACCAGTTCTTGCTAACCATTGTACTCCCAAGATTACATTGTGTCCCCCAAGAGGAATCACCATAAAGTCTGAAAAAACTGATGACCCTGAAACTCCCATCTGAAATTATCAATCCTCCCACAAACTACAATTTGAATTCCATCTGCAACCGCAACTTTAGTTCTTCTTCCTTCTTTTATTCTACAGCCCAACATCTCTGCGGCCTTCTTGTCTATAAAGTTGTGTGTTGACCCTGAGTCAATCAACACGTACAACGTCTTTTTCGCATGTACTCCTCTAACCTTTATTGTTGTATAGTCAGTAATGCATGAGATAGCATTGCTTGATATACGAGCTTGGTCAACTCCATCATACTTCTCTTATGTTTCAGCATACTCTAAGGCCTCATGAAACTCCTCCTCCTCTTCACACTCCATCAAAAACAGTTGTGTTTTTCTTATGCTTCAAATAATGATCAGGAGTGTATTTTTCATCACAGTAATAGCATAATCCCTTAGCTCTTCTCTCACTCATCTCAGTCTGTAACAAAAACGGTTTCAACTTCCCATTCATTTCCTTCTTATTATTCTCTTCATCCTTCTTTTGACTAATGAGACCTCTCTGATGATTTGTAGATGGCTGTGTTTTCTGAGGAACCCAACTGTTTTTAACTTCTTTTCGAGGATGTGCTTTCTCATATAATCTTCCAAGCACTAAACACTGTTTAGGTTATTGAGGACTAAACATACATATGTGCATTTGTGTATCTAGTCTCAAACCCGCAAGGTAGACACTCAACAAGTACTCTTCTGACATACAGAGTCTTGATCTGATGAGTTCAAACTTTGCATGATACGCAGAAATTCCCTCAGACTCCTTTTAATCCTTCAATTCAGCCAATGGATCATCAATAATTTCCTCAAATCTTTCTTTGGGTCTATTCTTATATGCTCTCCAATTCCTCAGTATTACTGCTTGTTCGTCTTCTTACCTCACAGCCTGATGCCAAGCCGATGCTTCTCCATCAAAATGCATTGAAGATATTCCTACTTTAGATTCCTCAGGTGTATCATCAATATCAGAGAACTCCTTAGCCTGACCAAACCACTCATTGATCTTGGATCCATCGAATCTTGGAAAGTCAATCTAGTCTTATAGTGTTGTACCTGATCATGACGATTGTAACGGAATGGTTCATTCCTCACCATATCCACCGTAAGCTTTTCCGTGAACCTCACCTCTACTCGTCGAAGCATTCATCGGATTTTGATTCGTCATTACTTTGAAAGCTTCAATCATCTCTCCCACCTCGACATCTCTTTTCTCATCCTGTTAGATCTGAGAGGTGGTTGCTTTCTTTAATGCTTCAAATCTGTTTGCCAAAGCTCCTTCCATCTCTCTCGTCGCCGCACCTTCAAATAATGTTTGTGATCTTGTTCCTGTCATGAATTCTGATCAACACCGCGAAAAGCTCCAAAGACACGATGGCTATGATACCACTATTAATGATAAACGTAGTTGTCGTTAGTAATCGACTCGACGTTCGTAATAAACACCAAATCACGGCTTACTTGTAAAGAATCCCGACTAAGAACGATTCTTCCCAAACGATAAGGCTTTAATTCGAATTACAATGATGAACAAGATTCTTAGAAGAAACAACAACAATTTCTGGATAATCCTAAAAATGAACAACAACTCTGTTTTATACGGTCAACGATAAGATGAACTCCTCCAATGAACAATCGAAACCTGCCCACTTCTTTATCTGTTGTAACAAACTCCTCTCTACCTCTATTCTTCTGACACGTGTCTCCTATTCGTTTACATATATCAGAATCAGCAAATCATTATGGAACCAATGACAAATGGTCTCAAACTAGGGGACAGAGACCTTTCAGAAGGCCAAAAAAGAGTGAATGTTTGCCTACCATGAATAGAGCAAGGGCAGAAGCAGGCAAGTACTGGACTGGTGTGTTAGATGAACTGATTTCTTTTGAGAGTAAACTGGGTCATTGACAGTTTTGGGAAAGAAACGGACTCATGTGGAAAAGTAGTCACCACTAGGCTAAGAATACAATTACCTATTCAACGTGAGACAGCTTTTTTTTATTTGGCATCCAAACATCATTCAGATATAGGGGAATAATACTTCTCATTTGTTTGGAGGAGACTAGAACTGCTAGAAGTACCTATGCATATTCCACAGCTTTTTTTATTTGGCATCCAAACATCATTCAAATTTAGGGGAATACGACTTCTCACTCGTTTGGAGGAGATTAGAACTGCTAGCAAGTAGCAGCCCATGCATATTCCACTGGTTTAATGTTTGTTTGCTGTAGTATGAAACTTTCCTTTTATAAGTGAAAAAAAAAATGTGGTGGCTGTTGTTAGATTGAACATTTTGCAGAGCAAATTTTGAAGTTTAAATCAAATTTTTCCTCAGATCGGTGAGTTGTGTTTTATGGCCCTTTTGTTTCGTTTATTTATGGCTCTTTCAACATTAGCGTATGGATAGAGTTACGAATATCTCTACTGAAACCTGTGTAACGGATTCTGTATTTGTCATTTACTCTGCTACTGAGACTTTCAAAGTAAAATTCAAAGTAAAATAACCAAAAAATAAAATAAGTTGAAGTATCAAACCCAAAGGATACAATACCAAAGATAGAATAAGCCATTAAAGGTTCGTATCCATCTCATCGAGCTATCCGAAACATGAAAAAGAAAAGACATGTCTCTACTACATTATAAGCCATCTCTCCGAGTAGAAATCGACGTCCCTGCTCCAATGTATTAATTCACTCCTCCCTGCCAACAAGGTTAAATTAATTAAATTCCAAGAACCTAATGACTCAACTAGAGAAGTTAAGTATGACTATGAGTGGGAAAAAACAAGGCGTCTCAGTTAAGTTCATGTCTGATAATGTCAAGCGTCAGCAGATAATGTAACTAAAATCTGTAAACTACAAGTTTCTCTAACTAATAGGGTTTGTAACAATCAAGAAGTTACTGCGTCCCATCAAACACATTGATACAAAAGACCACCAAACTATCTCTCCTTTAGTTCTAGATACCAAACAGAGCCAGAGGTTTCTATGCTTAAAAACGAGATAAAACGAAAGAAGAGCCATACCATTTAATAAGCCAGCCAAAGAGGAAATGCTGCATAATAGGAACCTTTTCGAGCACTTCAACTTTGTACATCTTAAGCAAACCGCTATTCACTTTCTTCCAGTTCGGTACACCGCTGATATCATCAAGCAGCGGGGAGTGCTCAGCAAACAACCCTTTCTTCACCTTCTTCACAAACCCAATACAAGACAAGTACATGTACTCAGTAGAGAAATTGTCCAAGATATCATCGTTGTGAATCGATTTGGGCTTCATATACTTGTGATCAATCAACTGAGAGCTCCCAAATATAAACGGCAAGAAATGGTAATCATCAAGTCCCCATACTCCATGAGACCCAGCAGGCTCTAAGCAATAAACCATCTGCAACTTTCGCATCAGTTCAAGATACTTCACAAAAACCCTAGCCACCACACCATGGTAATCTTCTTCCTTGATGATCCCCATCTTCGCTAAGCAATACAGCCAGGCCGCGAAGTTTGTCTCGTGCCCCGTCCCGTAATCGATTCTGCTTGCGTTCCCGAAGCTATCGAACAAGTAAGGAACGATCTCGATCGTGGAATCTTTGAACTCGTCGGGGAGAAACTCAAGGATAAGCAACTCGCCTTTCTCAGCGAGACGATCGTGCCACGACCTAAACGAGATGTTACCGTATCGAGAGGACATCTGAACAGGAGGGATCTCGTCGATCCATTGCAACAAGGTCTCAAGGATTGACACTATGGCGGCGACGGTGGGTGACACATGGCAAGGATCAGAGATTTTGTGTCCGCGGATCGATTCCGATAGAGATACTACGAATCCTAAGAAGTTCTTGAAAGAGGCTGATTCCTGGAAGCGGCGAATATCATCTGGGGAGTGGATTCTCTTGACGGGACGCTCGAATTGATACGGCGGAGTGACGACGGGGACTTGCTCCGCATGAGGAACGGGGGAGAGGATGATCGCCTGTGAGTTGTAGGGGAGATTGATAGCTGGAGCTCGGATCGGGCGGTAGTTTGGTGGCGGTGACATATCGGGTATTGAAGCTAGAGGTGGCGGCTCCGAAATTGTTGGTCCGCCGCAGCTAGTACAGCAACCGGAGTGAGGATAAGCGGAGGACGGTGGTTCGGAGGGAGATTTCCCCGGCCTGTGTTGGTCCTTCGGTGGCTCCATTTCGCAGATCACAGAGGAGGCTCAAATGTGAGAGAAAAGTAGGTCAGAAATGCAAAACTATTTTATTATAACTTAGCTTTTGTATGTGCAGAGGACAAAAATAATAGGAAAAATTGGAAAAAGAAAGACACATCTTGAACTATGATTTGGGAAAGTAAGATTTGTACACTTTTTTTTGATTAATTAGGACTTATATTTTTAAAAAAATATTATTATACCCCTTAATTTACATAATAAAAATTAAATTTTGTAATCTATATTATAATAGTAGACTTTCTAGGCTCCACAACGCGCCACGTCAGCAATTTTGTGGGTCGTAGGTATTTTTTTTAAAAGTTATAGTCTTGGTAAGATGATTACAAACAATGAAATAAACTTTAGTCAAGTGGTATAAGGTGTCTAACTAAGCATGCAAGATCGTGGGTTCAAACTACGCAGCCATCATTTATTTTTGATTTTTTTATTTGGGTTGTTATCATATGGACTTTTTGTTTGTAAGGTTTTTATGTTTTATTTTTAATGGCTTATTGTTTTAAAGATCAAAATAGTTGGATAAACCTTAAAGCTTAACGAGTTCAAACCAAAAATAGTTAAAAATGGATGCAAAAACGAACAATAAAAAACAAAAAAAGCAAGTCTCACGCGGATGGCTTAAAGAACCTTAAAACTATCCTATTATAATATATAGTTCAACCCAAAAATAATAAAAAATGAATCCAAAAATGAACCGACCAAAAAATGAATCCCACGCGGTTACCTACGTGGATAACTTAATGAGGTTTGAATAATATAGATTAAGAGCTCAAAAAGTGAAATCATTGCACATATTTCCTAATATATATTTTCAAAAAAATTGTATGTGAGATAAAATATAAAAATAACAAAAATTAATTATTTTCGTTATTTATTTAATGCATATGTAATTTCTCTTACATTTTAATAATGACTATAATTTCATTAAAAACATTTATCACCACTGATTTCAGACTGCGGCGAATGGATTCCCACAGTTGATGACGCCGTAAATAAAAATGCCACATCATTTATGAACAAAACTCAAACTTAAAAAAAACCATATATAAAAACCTATCTAATGAAACTTAAACAACGAATGTTAACTTAATTAAGGTTATTTTCAAATTGATAAATCGTTTAATACAAATATATATACTATAAATATAGAATTATATCAAATTTTGACCTACGATATAAAAACTATTTACAGCAAAAACAAATACCTACTTTTACACACTAAAAATTATATTATAGCCTAACTATTCCTATAAACCTTACTTTGCATATAAATAACATTTAACTCATTCCTAATATATTTTCAAAAAAAAATTGTATGTGAAATAAAATAAAATAAACAACAAAATTTAAGTATTTTTCGTTATTTAATAAATGAATATGTAATTTCTCTTACATTTTAATTACTACCATAATTTCATTGAAAACATTCCTCACCACCGACTCTAGACTTCGGTGAATGGATTCACACAGTCGATGACACCGTAGATAAAAATGCCACATCATTTATGAACAAAACCCAAACTTACCAAAAACCATATATAAAAACCTATCTAATGAAACTTAAACAACGAATATTAACTTAATTAAGGTTATTTTTAAATTGATAAATCGTTTAATACAAATATAAATTCTATAAATATAGAATTATATCAAGTTTTGACATACGATATAAAAAACTATTTACAGCAAAAAAAAAAAGACACCTACTTTTGCACACTAAAAACTATATTATAGCCTAACTGTTCCTATAAACCTTACTTCGCATATAAATAACATTTAACACATTAGATAAACAATATTTTCACTTTACACTCTTACTACATTCTTTCCATTTCATTATTATTTGGTGTCATTAGAAGAATCCACTAAACCACTAAATCGAAAAAATATACGCAAACATAATGATTTCGGCCCCGCGCTTGCGCGGGGAGTATGCAACTAGTATATAGAAGAAAGGAAAAAAGTAGAAAAAAATAAAGTAAAAACAGCAACACTTTAAAAGGATAAAACACACCGTTTAATATTTACTCTAATTTCATAGTTTCTCATCTTCCCCAAAATCTTCAGACGGCGATAATGGAGATTTAGGGTAAGTCTTGCTTCTTTCTTCTCTTACTCGTTTATAATCGTTTTTCTACTCTCTAATCTTCTTTTCTCCCTTATTCTCTTTGTTCTCACACACAAATCGAAGAGATTTGTTCTTTCTCTACAGATTTTGTTCATCCGATCTTCTTCTTTCTAGAACGAGTTTTGTCGGAGGGTCCCTTCACACTTTGTCTCAAGGTTTTCATCAAAATCTCACTAGGTTTGCGATTACTTCTTTTGATTCTCTTAACCATAAATTTCTTAAATCCGATTTTGGTTTATTTGTTAAACTAAAATTACTTGTATTGTTTGATTAAGCTTCTTATCGAGTCATATTGAGTCATGCATGTTAATATTTTTACCCGATTTGGTTTATTTGTTAGACCCGATTTGGTTGATTTGCTAAACTAAAAATTACTTGTTTGGGTTGATTAATATTCTTATCGAGTCATATTGAGTCATGGATGTTAATATTTTTGATCCGATTTGATTTATTTGTTAGACCCGATTTGGTTGATTTGCTAAACTAAAAATTACTTGTTTGGGTTGATTAAGATTCTTATCGACTACAATGTAGTCATGCATGTTAATATTTTTGATTTGTATATGTAGAGTATCCATTTAAATTTGTTTGAAAGAGGGAAATTTGAAAAAGAGCTTATATTCATGTTAAACAGATAGAAATGTTATGTGAAAATAGTCTTGAGAGCTTAGTTTTTGTCGTTGTCTGAATGTAATGTTGTTCTGTGAAATCTTAGTAATAGGTGGAACATGTGTTTAAAATTACGCAGATTGTACAAGTAAAAATACATTGTTGTTTTTTTCTTTGTTTGTGCTCTCATTACATTATTTTATTTTTGATTGTACGTATGTCTGGGTAGTACCAAAGCGGCTTTTTGAGGCGGATGAGGAGACTCAAGTGACTCAAATCAATAACAACTGCAGGATGGTATGTTATATGGATAGGTTGAAGGGATGGCTGCCAAAGGAGTTGTAAAAAGTGAAGAAAGATTCGCTTTTTGCTCAGATTTTTAAGCTGTACGAGAATGGTTTGGGTTACTCTGCGAGAGTGATACACAACTTCTTGTATAGGGAGCTGGTGACTTACAAAAACTATGAGTTATAGTTTACCTTTGCGCGGAGACCACTTCGATTTTCATTGTTAGAGTTCCACGCAGTAACCGGGCTTCAGTGCAATACTAGCATCTCACGT
Organism: Eruca vesicaria subsp. sativa; assembly: GCA_932364175.1. NCBI lineage: Eukaryota > Viridiplantae > Streptophyta > Magnoliopsida > Brassicales > Brassicaceae > Eruca > Eruca vesicaria. The sequence continues at coordinate 3,270 of CAKOAT010073044.1, read as the reverse complement.
AAGGAATTGGTTGAATGGGAAGATGATGGTGGTTTCTGGAGCACAGTGGTGAGGACAAAACATGGAGTTTTTATTTTAGACCTGTGGAAAAATCACCAGCAAGATGTTAAGAAGTGAAGTAATGCTGATCGAATAAGACTGGTCTATATGTGCACCATTGTTACTATGGTTTGCTGCCGAGATGAGAAGGCTTATATTCCCATCAAGTATGTGAAGCTGGTCATGGATCATGAGAAGTTTCGAAACTATCCTTGGGGAGTTGCTGCTTTTAGCCTTCTATGTGAGTCAATAGGTAAAACTTGTGACAAACTGAAGGAGAAGACTACCAATTACGTGTTAGATGGCTTCTCCTACACCATTCAGATTTTGGCAATGGAAGCAGTACCAAAGATTGGAAAGCTCTGTGGAAGAAAACTGAAAAAAAATTTATGAACGGTCCTAGATGTGTAAACTGGAGAGGACCTGCAAAGATTTCATACGGGGAGATCATTCAGTTGGAGAACATCTTTACACCCGAGGTAAATTATTCTATTTTAAGATGGCTGCATCCGATTTGATATGAGTTTTTGGTATGTAACTTTGTTTACCTTTCTTGTGTAGGATGTCATCTATCCATACATCTCATGGGGAGGTAATTGTGTACTACTGAATTTCACAAAGCTGATGAGGTGGAGGATGATAGAGTCAAGGTTCTCACGAGGATGATAAACGCTAAGCATGACTTCAATGACCATATTTGGGAGTTCGAAGAGACACCAGAGTTTTCTTTTGGGGTTCATGACAAACAAGGATAGGCTGATGGAGTATCTGAGGATGATGAAGTATCTGAGAATGATGAAGCATCTAAGACTGATGAAGATGCTCCCAAGAATGATGAAGAAGATGGGAGTGATGAAGAGTTTCAAACTCCTAGAGGAACAACGAACACAAGCTCTGGAGGTAGAAATGGAAAGAAGAGGCTCTCGGATCGTGGAATGGAAAAAAGGAATCCAAAGGTTCTCTGTTCTAGTGCCAAACATGCGCCGTTCACTACAAGAAAAATGGGCTTTGATAACAGTGAAGGATAACGTTTTTTGCTTTTCTGCTATGGTTGACATACGCGTTAGTTTTAGATAGCGTTTGTATATTTAAAAACGCTATGATAGAATTGTATATATAAAAACGCTATGATAGCTTATTTTTAGTAGCACATTATTAGAAACGCTATCTTTGACTTTTTAAATCTCTAAACCCTAAACAAATTTTTAAACCCTAGACTTTAAACATAACTTCAAAATCTAACTATTTTAATATCAAATCTTACACTTAACATCAAATATTAAATATAAACTCAAACACTATTTCTTTTTCAATAATTAATCTTAAATCCTAATACCCTAAACCTTTAACCCTCAAAACCCTATACTCAAATCTTATTCTAAACTCATAACTTTAAATCTAAAACCTAAATTCAATATAAAATCAAACTTAAATTTAATTCTTCAAATAAATTCAAATTTATTTTTGAATTTTAACTTAAAATCATAACCATGAAATCTAAACCTTATATACTCAAATCTTATATATCATAATAAACCTCAAACCTTCAATTTACACATTTAATTATTAAACTGAATCATAAATTACAAATCTAATATTCTCATAGTTAAACACCAAGCTTTGAGTATACATTTTTAAAACTTTAATATGTTCAAATTTTAAACCTTTAAACAAATTTTATTTACTATACTCTTATATTTTAAACTAATTTCATTTTACATTTAAAGTAAATCTTAACTTATAAATAATTTTAAAATTTCCAATCTATTAATTGAAACATTGACACCAAACTATAACTACATTAATTTTTTTGGTTTGAAATTATATATAAATAATTAACTTAATTATTATATTAAATGAAAACAATTTTCTAATGGATTTATTTTGGCCTTTGATTGATTTCAATCCAAAGGCCACAATTTAATGTTTGGTTTATCTTTTATCTTTTTTTCTTATTGGTTAGTATCTCAAACACAATGATAGCAATATTAACCATTGAATATTTTTGATCCTATGGCTAGAAATCACTCATACTCAGATCTCTATCTCTTCCTCCCTTGTCTCACGTTATCTCTCGTTATCTCTCTCTCTTCTTTTTTGTTACAGATCTCTCTTTCTGGTTATCCGTCCCTTCCTCAGTCACCACCACCACCACAAGACCTCCATTCGTTTGCCTGCCGTCCCAGCTCACAACCACCACCACACAACCTTCGTTCATTCGTCATCCCAGCATCACCACCACCACCACACAACCTCTGTGGTCCGCCGTCCCAGCATACCACCACCACCACACAACCACGGTTAGAACTCTCTCTCTCTCTCTCTCTATCTCTCTCTATCTCTCTCTCTCTCTCTCTCTCTCTGTTTTGAACTGGTATTATTGATTTTAGGGAAGCAATGCAAGGCAGGCATGGCGGCTGGAGGAGGAAGATGACGGCTTCAGATTCAGGAGGAGGAAGCTGACGTCGAGCTGGTGAGATTAGGTCTAGATAGATGTGACACGAGTACGCCTCCTCTCTACAACTTGCCTCTCAAATCCCAGGATAAAGAAGAAGAATCATGGCTGGATACTGATGAAGGTCATGGCAAAACACAAAGACGAAGGTGGTGGTGGGACGGTGTTTAGTTAGTAATTAGGTTAAAGCGGTTTAGTTTTTGGTTTATTTTTTGTTGGTTGGTTTATTATTTAATTATATTTTTTTTTGTATTTTTATAAACCAATTTAACTTTAGATAAATTTAAATAATAAAGAAAATTTGATTCCATGTATAATTTTAAATTTTATTTACGTTTTTATATTTAAATTAGTAACTAAAAATAATTCTAAAATAAGTATATTTTAATGTAAATAATAACAAAAATTCATGCTATTAAAGACTCTTTAATTGCATACAAATAAACGCTATAGTATATGACAATAAAATAGCAGTGCAAAAAACCGCTATCTAAAGTGCTTGACCTGTTATGACGGGTGATGATACAGCGCTTCATAAACCGCTATTGTATTGATAGATAGCGTTTTTCATCCGATAATGTGGGAGTCGATTTCACCCTACTGTCAAATAAATCGTAAATAAGGAAACTTCGGGAAAAACCCTAAGTTTCCAGAGGAACCGGCTATCTGCGAGAACCGCACAACGAAAATAAGAAAACGATAACTTAGAATAAAAACGAAAATAAGAGAGGTTTGAGAGCAAGAAGGTTCTTATTCCGAATCTGCGTTGAACTGGT
>CAKOAT010072933.1:111739-182381 GCA_932364175.1 Eruca vesicaria subsp. sativa | reverse complement strand
GTAAAGACCTGTTTCATAAGCGATGCCAGGTTCTTCTCCACAGCGATTCTTCCACCCGTAACTTGTGAATCCAGGTCTGTGGTGTTGTATGATGCTCCCATGTATTTGAGTACAGCACCAACAACCTCCCTAGGAGAATTCACCATTGAGATCCTCCCTGCAAGCTCGGGTCGCCACAGATCCTCCCAGTCCTAAATCCAGAAACATGTTCAGTGATATTCATATCTTCTTGAATAGATGAGCAAAGCAACAACCAAAACGAACACAGACCTGTACTGGAGCCAATTTATACTGCTGAAACTTGCTCTTCTTGTATGCTATAACCATGGTGCCCCATCGGTATGGAACAGCCCACATTTCACCGTCAGGAGCTTGCTCTCCAACATAGTTCCTGCGGAGATAAACCTGACACATTCTAAGTCATGAAATGAACCTCGAAAGAAAAACATTCATAATTTAGAGACAATGAAACACATTCTCACCTTCCATTTATCACTCAAGCCTTTATACCAGTCTTGATCCTCTACACCCTTCATCGGCTCAATAAGCTTCTCCTTGATTGCAAAACTAAGCCAAGAATCACCAAGGCTGATCATATCAGTAGAACCTTTCTTCCCTTTGTTAATACTAGGCTTCGATAGATCAAAGAAAATGTCTTCAAGATTTGCCAAGAACCTCGTCTTTAACCTCACTCTCTTCCCTTGTGAGCTAATGAACTCCTAAACTCAACCAAGAAACATTTCAACTATAAGCTAAGATGCAAAATGATAACAGTGGAAAGGAAGACAGATAAAACCTTGATCCATGAAGGTGGCACCGAACCACGCAAGGCAGCGAGTTTCAGCGGTACGGTCAGAGAGTACACTTTAGCCTTGTACGCTTCGAACTCTGCTTCCAGTCTTCTCTCTTCATCTTCAACGACTACAGTTTCTGACTCGATTTCATTCTGTGTAACTGATTGAGTAGAGATTACTGGCGGAGGTAATCTAGCGGAGGCCGGAGAGCAGACGCGGAGGCTTAAACCGAGGATAAGAACAGTCGAGGCAGAGAGACGAACCATGCTCTCATGAAACTTGTTTCCTTGAGAAGCTCGTGCGACTGAGAATCCAGCTGCGGTTCTCTTTCGCCGATCTCCGCCGCATAAGAATCTCGCCGGCGGTTTCAGGGAAAGAGACGCCGCGGTTGCCATTAGTCCTCTTCCGACAAAACCCAACTGAACAAATGTCTTCTTTTAATCTTGACCGGTTAAATTAACGGGCCTTAAAATGGGCCCAATTATGACTTCCAGTGGTCGTGAGGAAGCTTTGATTCGGTAGTTTGTGCTGCATCCCATCTATGAGAAATGACTTTCATACGTGTCGTATGTTCATGTTAATTCTCACATATATTTTTTTTTTAACTTTCTTATATACTAGTGGTTTGTCCACGCTTCGCGCGGAGTATTTGTCTTGTTTCAATTTATGTTTCATAAGTTTGTAGGCATTTCATTTGATTTGTTTTGTGGGATAGGTTTTTTTGTTTGTGGGTGGCTAAGTGTGTGCTATGCTGTCACCGTTGTGTGACATGGTTCATCGTAGTCGCTAATGTATTGACTGTAGACTTTGGGTGTTTCTATGTTGTTTTTTAGTTTTTATTACCTCTCAAGAAGCGTATTTTTTTATAGTTTTTTTACTTGTTTATTAATTGTTGTAGCAACATTGTCCTAATTGTTTTTAGTGTATGTTGATTTAAAAACTTATTCACTTATTTCTTTTTTTATTAATTTTTATTCTTTAGTTATTATTGTCATTGTATTTTAGTTACACTATTTTTTCTGAAAACGTTAGATTTGAAAATGGGTGGACCTGCCTTTTAACAAATAAACATTTGTTAAGGGGCTTATAACTATGTTGTCGTGTTTGTAAAAAAAACATTGTGTCTAAGAATTATAGATTGTGAAGGTGATGGACTAATCAGTTATTAATGTCCTAACCTCCTCTTCCCTCAACCAAATTATTTGGAAACAAAGCAGGAGTGGTTATGTTTCGGCATCACCTTTTATGGCGTTGTATTGATGCTGACTTGTACAGCTGTGTAAGTAAGAAATATTAGAATTTGCAAGAGGCTGGAAAAACCAAGAGATATAGAGTTTATACTTTACAGAACCAAATATCGATGTTATGCCAGTTTTTTAAAAAAAAATAAGTTATGTACAAATAACTCCGGTGTGTTGTATTAAAATTATCTCTCAGATCGTGAGCGTTGTTTGAGATGTATGATACTGGTTTGTATCTTTTCAAAATATTATTTACAGGATTTAATTGTTGTTAAGTGGGCCGAAAACTGTGTGTTTTAATTTCCAAGTGAACATATGAACTTTTCAATACGATGTGGTGGAATTTGTAAGCTTGTGTTTCAAGATATTCCATCACACAATTTTTAAATAATATATATAGTTTAAAACAGCCAAATCCAATAAAAAACACCGCACAATAGACTTGGATTGGAACTTATTGATGTCACGATTTTTTTTTAATAAAAAAACAGGACAATAGAGTAATTGTGATCTGTTAAAAGTCTAAAACGGTGTCATGGACTCTCATGGGATGCCTACTTTGCAGAGTGTCCAACATCATCATCTTGGGACTCCTCAGTAGGCACCTTGGTGGTTGCACGGAGACCATGTAGTTCACTAACCTTACCTAGTGCATGGAAATTATGCTGTCTGCAAATGTATCAGTTAGTAACATGAAACTTAAAATAGAGTTAGAGGAGAGTGGTAAGATAAAGGCTAATCTCGGGGGTGAACTCAACAAATAAACATTCAGCTCCGATAGTTTTATTGATTCAATCTTCTTGACACCTTCATATTGCTTATAAGTAGAGGACGACACGTTGTTAGTCTGCATCATCCTGACTCGTGAGTCCTGAGTAAAGGAAAGAGTAAGGTGAGTGGAAACAATTTCAAATTGACAATTCAAAAGTCAGAAGCAATGCCTATATCCTAACACTTTCAAGTAACTGACGCCTGCACTGCACTACTCTCCTTGTCGAAGTAGAAATGTGTTCAAGAAGTTGAATTTAGGAAGAGTCGGACTGCAAATAAAAGGTTCTTGTTAAACGCTTTTGTAAAGGACTATATATGCAAACGTATAGAATCAGGTATTCATAGCTATACCTCTAATCATTTTTGGATTAATTTTGTCACAACAATGACCTTTTGCTCAAAACATGCCGCGGCTAATTTTACACGCAGTTGCACTGAAAGACAATTGAAAACACAAACACACACCGTTTTGCAACTGCGTGGTAGAAGTGTAATACAACCAAGTTAAATGATCGGAAGCAATAATTAATTTACTTTTGAGAGTATAACAACATAAAGGGGATACAAAGGTCTGACCTGTGAGTGTGGATGTTTGTCATAACACATTTAGTGGCATGTGTTTCTTTATTGTAAGTCTTATTTATTCCAATCACTTCACCTATAATATATGGAATTAAACATTTGGAGTTATGGGTGGTCAAGGAAGTCATAAGAAGGTTGAAAGAGTTGAAATAAGAGGTTATCAATGTGTTCAATGAAACATACCGGAAAATCAGAGTTTGTATATTAGCCAAGGACGTCAACTGGTTGTAACTGCGGAATCGAAATAGCTCCATCAATATTGAGTTCCTGCTCTTTGTTAACGCTAAGTTCCTATGGCCAGAGAATTGAACAGGCGCATGAGTAAAGTGGAAGCGTTGATTGTTTCTACTCACATCAGTGAGGCTAAGCTCATAAAGCCCTTCTTCTCCGAGGATGCTTTTTAAGGAACTGAGCGGTAAAAATTGACGCTTCAATCATAGTTAACTATCAGGAATATTAGGTAATCGGCTAGTATGATTTTTTTGCAGGTGGAAGTGTCTATAAAATTAAACTATGTAACTATTGTTACCTTTTCATCAACGCAAAGAATTAGATCATATCGCCTTGTTTCTTGAAATTCTAAGCTTCACTGATAGAAAGGTCGCCGATAAGAATACTCTGCCTGCATCGACCAGCCTTGAGCTCAGATAAATGAGGCTGTTGATTTCTCATTCTCGGAGGATTCTAACAACGTTTGTGATTTCAATAACCTGTAAGGAGTAAAAAGAGGTACCTAATTAAAAAGGAAGAGACATTGAAGAGCATATAATGAAGCATCGTTGATTGAAAACCATTAGTGTAGAATCTTAAACGCATCAAAGAGAAGGGGAAACGGGAATAGGTTACGCAGAAAGAGAAACGTCGTTCTTCATCTTTGAAAGAATACACTAAATAATCATGGGCCAGTTTGAAAATGTATTTGTTGGCCTAAAAAGTCACATTTAACAACAGAAGCCCATCGATAAAACATTGTTTCATGTTAAGGGAGATTGCCACGTGTTTTAAAATGCCCCATGCTAGATGATGACGTGGCAGCGGGAGAAGGGACAAAAGTCTCCTTCATTATATAAGATATATTTCTGAAAAGGCTGAAGCCCATTACAAAAGGTCGAAGCCCAATACAAAAGGTCTCCCAACGATGGGACGAAAAATTAGGTCACCCTCTATAATATGCAGGAATTAAAAAACTAAGAACAAATACTATTAAAAGGTTGCAAACCAAGTAGACAAAAGAGAAGACCCAAGATTAGTTCATTGCGATATCGCAAGAGGATCTAGCCTGAATTGAATTAAATGCTTTATATCCAAGATAATACCATGAGCCTGTCTAACAACACCAGTATGTAAACGAGCATTTCGTTCCTTCCACACATAATACATCGATGCTTGATAGAGTAGGCTGATGATGAGTCTCTTATTGGTATCTTGAATTGGGTCTTTCAGCCATCTCATCCCTGCCTCAAAGTCAGTCGGGGGAGAGAGATGGAGCCTTGAGCAGAAGAAAGACCAAATCTCCGATGCAAATCTACAATAAAAAAAGAGAGATGTTGACGCGTTTCATCAGTTCATTTACACAAGACGTAATCCGAAGGCACTTGCAAACCCCATGAACGTAATCTATCTCGAGTCACTAATCTATCTCTAACCGTCATCCAAGTCATAAAAGCATGCTTTAGAACTCGCCCCTTAAACCAAACTTGTTCATGCCAATACACCGGAGCACCTTCCGGGGTACATAGTTCTCCGTGTCTCAGATGCGGAGAATCTTTCTTTGGGTTCACCATTATTTTGCCTCCAAAGATACTTATCATCATCTTCTGAACTCGCAATAGGACCAAAGTCAAGGAGACAACTTCTTAGCAAGAGAATGATTGGATGCCTACTTCTTGAGACAACTACCCACCAACCATTTTCTCTAATAATATCAGCCACAACAGCATCACTCTGTAAACCAGTCACCAGAAACTCTTGAGGACCCGTAAGCTCAATAAGAGGACCTAAGGAAGTCCAATCGTCACACCAAAAACTAGCAGTGATCCCCAAGGCCACATCGCAGTAGACAAAGGACCGAGCCAAGGACCGTAACTTGCACAAATTCTTCCAAATCCAACTTCCATTTGTGGCATATAGTAACTAGAAATTTTGCTCACCAATCATATGTCTCCGGACCCACGAGACCCAGATAGAACCACCAGCTGCAAAAATCAACCAAATTAATTTTAAACCCATCATCTTATTCCAGTCCTCCAAATGTCTAAGCCCCAATCCTCCTGATTTTTTTGAGGAACAAACAGATTCCCAGGAGACTCTCGATCCTCGAGCTGAGGTTGGCGAACCTCTCCAAAGATACCCATTGCTCATCCTTTCCAGCTCCTCAATACTGTTTTTTAGTAATATAAATATTTATGCCCAAAACGCAATTGAAGAGTAAATGACTGACTGAATCAGCTGCAATCTCCCTGCAAAAGACAAATGTCTAGCTCTCCAAGAGTTAATCATGTCTACAACCTTATCGAGAAGTGGTTGAAAATCTGATTTTGTCAGCTTTTTCGAGGACAATGGCACACCAAGATATCTGATTGGCAGAGCTCCCTGTATAATTCTCACTGCTGTAGCAAGAGCCTAACATCTATTCGGACATCCTCCATCTATCATCACCTCCGACTTTGCAAGACTGATACTCAACCCTGAAGCTAACCGAAAATCCTCCAATATCGAGAGTATTCTGCGCAAAGACTCCTCAGTACCATCAAAGAAGATGAGAATATCATCAGCAAAACTCAAATGGGTAATGAAAGGGGCATCACAGGACAAGTGAATGCTAAAGACTTGATTCATAACTCCTTCATCCAAATTCTTCGATAAGACATCAAAGGCCAAAACAAATAGTAAAGATGATTTTGGATCACCTTGTCTCAGCCCCTTTCCCCCCCCCCCCCAAAAAAACCCTTGAAGTTCTCCATTAACCACCAAATTATACAATGGAGTTTTAACACATTCCTTGATCCAATCAATAAAGATTTGAGGCAGGTCAATCGCTTTCAATACATTAAGCAAGAAGCCCCAATCCAAATTATCATAAGGTTTTGTTAGATCAACCTTCAAGCACCCTCTCATAGTCGGTCCCGAAATATGAAAACCCAAAACGAGCTCTGATGCTAGCAAAACATTTTCACAAAGCAGTCTTCCTTTGACAAAAACCACCTGATTGCTTTGGACCACATCAGGTACAACAAGTTGCAATTTCTTCTTCAAAATTCTGGACATCACCTTATACACAGTCGAACAAAGTGCAATCGGCCGAAACTGAGATAAACTATTCACTCCTGGAAATTTTGGAATGAGGGAGATGGCAGTGACATTAATTGAATGTTGAAGTCTCGAGGCTACAAAGAACACCTTCACTGCCGAAATGGTATTTGGTCCCACTATGCACCAGACATCCCAATAAAACTCCACCGAGAATCCATTCGGCCTAGGAGCTTAACTTCTTGGCATATCGAAAATGGTTTTTATGATCTCCTCATCAGATGGTATTGCAATCATAATGTCTGAAACCTGAGCATCACATCTATAGGTCATAAGATTACCAATCGCTTCAATATCCATGGGATCAACATGAGAAGATGAAGAGACCAACAGATTTCTGAAGTAAGCCACCAGCATCTCTATAATCTGAAACTTATTCTCAATACGCTGATCATCTTCATTCATCAAAAACGGATTGCACTACGAGCTTGATGCGCTAAAACCATTTTGTGGAAAATTTTGGTATTAGCGTCTCCTTCATCAAGCCACCTTACACGAGACTTCCGACTGAAGAAAATAGTTTGAGCTGTTACCATAGTTTGCCACTTTCTTCTTGCAACAAATTCTTCTTTAAAGAGATCTTAAGTCGGTGCAGTCAACAACTCCAACTGAATCCTTTGAAGAACAGCCCATGTATCTTTCACTTTCTATTGGTTGTTTCCGAAACCTTCTCTATTGAGCATTCTACAGACTGTCTTAAATTTCTTCATCCTTTTTGTCAGTGAGAAGAGATTTAAACCCACTGGAATTTGTTCATCCCAAGCAATCTTAATAGACTCCAAAAACTTTGGATGGGAAGCTAGGAAGGAGTAATAAATGAACCGAGATTTACGTTGATCCTCATTTGCAACCACATTGGGATAGGAGTCCCTCCACCTATCATTCCCCAACACTCTATCCAATTTTCTGAGAACATGATCTTCCGGACGGCCATTAGACCACATAAAGAAACCTCCCCTTGCTTCAACATCTACTAAATTAGTTTCCAGTAAACATTCTTGAAACTCCCGAATACTGGAAGATTTGAACGAGAAATCGAGTAGTGTTCCGCAGCAGTTAAGATTTGATTGAAATCACCCATCGCAAGAAAAGGCATGTCTTTTACCAAGTGAGGATTACAAACTTCCACCAGCTCCTGCCACAAACTACAACACTGCACCACCATATTGAACGCATAAATAAACCTTTTAATAACCGAATCACCCGAAATTGTTTCCAACATACTACACAACATCATCTGATCCGACTTCTTAAGCACCAACAACGAGATAATAGGTTTCCAAACAATTATAACTCTACCTCCCGGGCTTTGGCAGACATTAGACACAAACCGCCAGCATGGCAGAAAAGCATTAAAAAAATGGAGATATATTCTCCTCTTGAATATGGGTCTCTACAAAAGCTCCAACCGAAACATTATTAGTCTGCATCCATCGACAAACCTCCCTTTACCGATCAGAATGATTTAACCCTCTTACATTCCATACAAATATCTACATATATACAATTTTTTAGGGAAAGGACCGAGTTACAATTTCACCGAGGCACAACCTCGAGCAAAGAGCAGAGACTGAGATTTTGGCGGTGTTTTACTAATACTTGTCCTCCCATAATTCTTCCTACCGCAACGCTCTACGCGCCCACTTGGAGTTCTTAGTTATCCAAGGGGAATCATTACTCTCTCCATCTTCAACTTGTTCCTTAGATAGAGAAGAGTCCTTAGAGACTTCAGAATTAATAGCAACATCACCTGAATTAATCACGGTTAATTCCTCAACTAAAACTCCATCCGCTTGAGCTACTGTATTCAACTACCCCAAGGTCTCAACACCTGAAGCACTGCGACCTCTAGCCCTGGAACACGACCTATTTTTTCTCTTATATTTTCTCACCGAACCCAAGACTCTTCCATTCGTCATTTCCGATTGCTGAACCTGAATTTCAGATTCTGAAGGAGAGCCGACCTTTTCTTCTAAAGGAGCTGTAATAACCGATCAGGAAGGATCCCCAATCTGTTCTTTATGACCCTCTAGTTCAATGTTTGTCGAAATTGTCACAACTTGAGTTTTACTTTTTTCTTGACGAGCTTTTTGAATGTTGTTAGTTATTCTTTTCTTCAGAAAAGTTTTGGGACATCTATTGAGGAGGTGACCGAACTTTTCACAATTGCATTACTTTGGTGGTAAACTCGGGTAAATGACGTTAATACTTACTGAATTCCCGAGCGTATCTCTAACCAACACTGTTTCTAGAGGAGGATGGTCCAAGACGATATATATCTTCACCTTAGTGTTCCCAAAACGATATGACTCAAGTCTAGACTTTTCTGTATGCAACGGTTCTCCAATAGCACTCGCCACTACACTGATTCCGTTTAGAGTATAACTGTGGTGGAACATTCTTTAAGATCACCCATGTGGGAGCAGACTTTAGTTCCAAAGAATCGAAATTTCTATCAATTGACCATGGAAACACGGAAAAAGCACAATGATCAGCTTGCCATTATCCCACCTGTATAATCCATTCTCGCGTTTGAACAAAAGGGATATAGACATGACAAGAGGTATCTGATACTTTATGGAGACTGATATTGCAGAATTTCCCCCAAACCAGATTTAGGTCAGCATAAATTTTGTCTCGAGGAGGTAACGTTCCATGGAATTAAGCTACTATGTGTTCCTTCCACCTTTCTGCTGTTTGGCGCAAAACTTCTGGAGGTGCCTGAACCACTGGCGTAGCATCCTCCAAAAATGCCGGGTCTGAGATTTTGCGGAGATTTCTGAGAGATGACTTGAATCTTTCAGCATAAGATGGAGCATGTATTGAAGGGATACTTTGAGGAATCGATGTAGTCTAGAGTTTATCAGCTGCTACTGGAGTTTCAGATCTGAGTGAAGGATGAGGGAGCTCTTCTTGAGAAGGAGACGTCAGAAGACCATCAAGGTGAGCCGTAGCCGGAGCCGGAGGTAACGAGGGAGCCTCAAGTTCATTAGCTGCTAATGTAATTTCAGATAGAATTGGAGGTTGAACTACGATTTCATGACAGAGAGGCGACAAAACACCATCGAGGAGAGCCATGTCAGGAACAAAGGAAGAACAGAATCAGCAAAAGAAATGGGGGAGGGAGAGATTCTCGACCACCGGCGTAGGGCCAGCAGACGGCGGAGATACGGAAAACCCCTTATCGCTTGAAAAGACTCATGAGAAAGAAGAGAGAAAAATTAAAAGGGAGTTTTTCTCACATAATTGATTATATTTTCATTTATTGATATACTCTTAATGATTTAAACTAATTATTATAATACCATTATTGATATAACTATTTTTGTACTAAAAATTATACCAAATTACCATTAATAATTGTTATTTTATTTCTTGTTTCCTTAACAAAGCTTTTGTTAGATTTTAAATTCCAAATTTTGTTTTTAAAAACCCACAAAAAGTAAATAACTGTAAAATATAAACATACATATTTTTTTATATATGTAAAAAAAAAAAAATTTCTAATACAACATAAATGAAATGAAATATCTATAAATTTTAGATGTATATATACATATATACAATTTCAGTCAAGGTTTGGGCTTCGAACCAAGTGGTTTACATAGTAGATTGTAACAGATGATCGGTTCACTTCATATCATTAGTCAGAAGGTATTCCAAGCTCAGGTCAGACGGTGTGGTAACCAGTCCACTCTTTAACACTAAGTGTGTTTCTCTCGGGACCAACCGGATTAGCCGATAGAGTTAATAAAAAAAAAATTTCTATATAACTATATATAACATAACTTCACAAACAAACCGACAAAAAATATTTTAATATGAATATATTTTGGTAAATGATTAAAAACAATATTCTTTTCAAAACAACTAAACTGATCAATTAATAGCATTTTTCAAAGATTTTTATAATGAATATATTTTAAATAATGATTGAAAACAAAATAACTAAAAATAATAAGAAACTGATCAATTACTATCATAACATAGAATCCCTGATATAGGGAATTACATGGGATATAAATGGAAAGTACAAAGCCAATACAAATATGGAAAAGGTTAAGTCTAAACCGTCATATAGACTACACGGATTGTGTTTAGATAATATGTTTATGACCCATCCACTAATTGGTTCATAACACTCCCCCTTGGATGTCATAACCATATAGAGCTTGTAATACGTTTTGGATGTTGTTTTATTAAAACATTTCCAGGAAAAAGCCAAAAACTCAATGGGACAAAATCTGGGTAAAACCATGGATAATGAAAAAGAGTACAACACGTATTAGTCCCCCTGATTTGAGCATCACTAAAAGTTTTTCAATCTTGAGTTTTTGAGCTTAAATGAATTTGAACTTCTCTCTCTAACTCGTGGGCGATGAATACTTGGATGGGATGTGCTTCTTTGTTGTCGTCCACTCCATACCACCTTACTTGGATGGACCTCAGCACTCTGGACCAAACACACACACGATGATGTTGTTGTGAAAGTGTGTACCACCATGTATAATACATAAATTGTCTGAAAACAAATCAACAATAAAACCAAATAACCTCTCTTTGGGCTGGTTAGTATAAAATACACACAAGGAAATCAAATTTTTTTATAAGGATACATGGACTGATTTGAATTGTTCTTATACCTTTCTTTCATCAAGTATCTATCATACTATATGCAGCTGCTTTGTTTCAGTCAACAAACAGTTCAGCCTTTTACAATGTTGTTTCTTGATAATTTCTTTTCTCATCTTTGAGCTCCAGTACCTTCTGGTACTTTTATCATTATTATCCAGTAGATCATATACAGCTTACTACATCTTTTATATGCTAATCTAATTTCTTTCATATGACCATACCTTATCAATTCGAAATATGTAGTAGCATCCACCACATGAGAGTATATCTCCTCATAATCTATTTCTGGTCTCTGTGAGAATCCTTGTGCAATAACAGGTTTTATATCTCACGATTTCTATTCCTCACAAGACCCATTTTATATCCACTGGTTTAATCATCATATGGCGTCCTTCTCATTTGGCCAAAATACGCCTTCTCTTCTTTTCTTATATAACCCCACGTTTTCATCTAATTCAATTTAATCTATGAATGCATTCTATTATTGAAGTGGGTTCATGATCCTCACTTTATATCTATAAGTTCAAGTGCAATCTTTTATGCACTTCCTTATATGAATATATCATCTATGTGTCGACACTCTTATGTGGTTCCATGGTGTTCCAGACATGATCTAATCGATTTGAGATTATTATTTAGGACCTTTCTTACCTAGTAGCTTGGCGTCCCAAGCTACATGGTTTGATACCTTAGATGTTTAGCTGGCCAGCCTTATCTCCATGTCTGGTCTGGTTTCCTTTGACCTCAGATTTGTTATCATTCTATGCACCTTTCTATTTTCTTTCCGAGGATTCTTATCTCCTGGAACTTATTGGTCTACCTTTTCTAGACTTTGTAGCAACTTGACTGTGTCTCTTTAGGACATCAAATTAGTTGGTGCAAGCTGGTATGACTTAGTCATTCTTTTCTTTTCTTTTCTTTTCTTTTCGGGCCAGCAAATGTGTCTGGCATTTGATTAGCTAGCTTTATAAATGTATAATCTTTGTATTTATCTTTGGACGTCTTATTTCACTTTCTTTAGTCTGGGGATCTTGCCAAGACAATGATGAATTATTCCATTCTATTTCTTTTATCATTATTTTACCAGCTTATTATTTTCTCTTCCTGATGTTGGATAGTCAAATTCATTAGACATGCGATCCGTGTACCTGGCCCCAAACTAATCACCCATGGTCGGATCTAGGTATTAATATTTGTGGGAGAAAACATATCCAACATATATCCCCATCTTCTTCTTAGGACTCCATCTTAAACGGCACATATGTTTGTGGTGGCATTTCTAAATGTCTTAAGATGAGATATGTCTGGCTCTTGACCCGTAATCAATTTGAGATGGGAATATCTATGCTCACTAAAATGGCATGATTCTATTAGTTCAGATACATGTAAATTCGTGTGTCCCCAAGCCTTGTACTGGGAGTTTGGACCTATGGGTAATGGCCAATACAGATTTATAAAAGGATTCAGCCAAGTTATTTATAGTATGGACATGTGCGGATTTGTGCTCACTGCCCCCTCATGGACATACTATAATATTTAAGTTCTTGGGACATCATGGCCTAGTGAGTTTCCCTTGTGTTCATGCCTCACACGTGAGATTCTATGGGATAACTCTTTGTGCCCTTTTCATTATCAATTTCGCACCATGTTTGGACCAGGATGGCCAATCCGGTCATGCCATAAAGCGAATAACTTTGTGGGTAAACCATTCTGGTTACCATGGCTTTTGCCTCAATCATACTGATCTTTGCATAGTAAAATCAGTATAGAACGCATATATAGTCTTGACCACTTTATATGGCCTTTGGCAATTTTTATAATATGAAGGAACTTTTCTTTCCTTTGCCCATTGTTTCAGTATGAAACCATTCTTATATCTTTATATCTTATATCTCAATGCGCTTCTCTGGGTGAATATAAATCATGCCATTATTCAGAGGTCCTTTATTGGACTGACTATACTTGCAACTATAAACTCATATTGGCGTTTTTAATAATGAAAATTATTCATATTATTAAGCATAAATCAGACAAGATAATACAAATAAAATAAACTCAAAGAAATCATATTATTATAAAGAAAGCATAAACAGAAAACAAAGCAAACACCAAATCAAACAAAAACAAAGAATGTCGAAATTCATTTTCTTAGGCAATCTGAAATCTCATAATCCATAAGGTCATCATGCTCATGATCAAAATCGTTTTCCCCATCATGATCGACCAAATGGGCTTCTGGATTCTTCCCTTTCTGGCTCTCTTGATAGAGGTCACAAAGATGTCTGGGAGTCCTACAATTCTTAGCCCAATGTTTGTCCATTCCACACATGTGGCACACTGATTTGGACGAGTGTGGTGGTTTAGAGATACCACCACGTCCTCTGCCTTGACCATGGCCGGAATTGGGTCCACAACCACGGTTATAGTGGTTCCCACTGCCATGGGAGCTATAGTGTCCACGCCCACCACGTTCTCTCCATCCACCATGGCTATGATCGTGTGGTTTATCACTTTGGACGTGGTTACTTTCTTTAGAATCTTCTTTTCTTCTATAGCCTTAGTGGCTTCAGGTAATGGGGTTGAGCCAGGAGGTGTCATCTCACTGTTCATCATGAGCAACTCATTATTAGTCTCAGCCAGTAATAGGCATGAGATCAGATCAGTATAGGTGGTGAAGTATCTTTCTCTGTATTGCTATTGCAGCAACACATTGCTTGAATGGAATGTGGAGAAGGTCTTTTCTAGTAACTCCTTCTCAGTTACGTCTTCACCACAAAGTCTCATCTTTGAGATGATTTTAAAACAAAACTAAGTTGTATTCATCACGGACTTGTAGTCATGGAATCTGAGATTCCTCCACTCATATCTAGCCTTTGGTAGTAACACTGTTTTCTGGTGATCATATCTCCGCTGTAAAGCGGTCCAAAGGTCTAGAGGATTTTCAATAGTGAGATACTGATCTTTTAGACCCTCAGTGAGATGTTGGCAAACAATACTTGTTGCCTTGTATCTATTTATATCATTCTCATTGTTATCCTCAATGATAGTCTCACCGAGTCCTTTTGACCTCAGGTTGATTTTAGTATCTAGTGCCCATTGCAAATAGTTATCTCCAGAGAGATTTAAGGAACCATAATCCAGATTGCAAATTTTCGACATCTTAATCATATAACTTATACTTAGGGGTTTTTTTTTGAATTATGTTTATTAATCAGATCGACCAAAAAAGACATCCCTAATGATTAATTACTATATGCGGTCATATGAATTTATTACGAGCCTAGGATACGAGTTCTAAGACTTTATTATGCAACCGTAATCAATTAAAAAAAATATGAATCATGGAACCTTGGATCATGCAAACAATTTAGAGATTAATAATTTTAGTCGAATTAGGGTTTTAAAAATCCTAGCACCCGGGTTCTAAGTGTGCATGTAAAACTCAACCAAAACAATCAAACAATCAAGCAAAACATCATTGGGTTCCAACTAACAACCTAAACGAACCATTCAACCTAACAATTCTATTAAGGTTTCGAATCTAGGGTTTCAAATCTAGGGTTTCAAATCTAGGGTTTCAAATCTAGGGTTTCGATTTTTAACCATTAGGGTTTTGATTCTAAATCATAGGATTTTAGAATTACCTTAACCTTTAGTCGGGTTGAATGGACCACCAATACGAGAAGAATCGAACTAGAGAAGATTGAAAACGAGCTGGAATTTTGCTTAGATTGGATCGCGGATCATGCTAAGGACGGGTCGCGAAATCGGAGCTTGCTGAGTATCGGGTGGTGTATTGAGGTCGGGTTTCGGATTGGAACTTGCTGAGTATCGGATCGAGAACAGGCTGAGATCAGGAACTCCTTGAATATGGGTGGTGGTTCTCGATCGGGATTTGAGTTTTGTGGTGGTGCTAGCCATCTAGGGTTCTCGGCTTATGAAATAACACGAGGAGCATTAGATAACATGAACACCATAAGCTAACAAAATAATATGAATCAACTAAGGTATGATAAACTTATCTTGCACATGAGTTGAGTTCGGCTAGAAAATCCTTGTTGGAATCGGATTTGGTTTCTAAAGAAAATCGGCGCGCGCTGTATCTGTGCGTGAGGGCGTTTCGGTGGGCAGATCGACAAGCGGTTTGCACTGACGGATTCGTCTCGGCGAGGGCTTCGATTTCATATCTTCATTGTTTTTGTGGGTCCTCACGGTTTGAGAGAACGGCCTCTTTGAAGCTCTAAGGCAGATTCCTTTGCGTTTAGGGTATGATGATTTTTGGCTGAATTGAAAAATATTCCGTTGGGACTAGAGGCTATCGTACTGATAACGTGTTGTAAACTAATGAGAGAATAAAGATCACGGGAGCTAGGGAAGCAAATCGGTGACGAGGGAACTTTAGCAAATGAATGGCCACGGTGCCCAGACATGGGATTTACCATTGCTGAGGTTGTTCTTTTCCAGACACAAGATGATTTTAGAGAAAGTTGTTGACTATGGTTTTTTTTTCTTTTCGAGAAAATTGTTGACAATGGGTTATCACAAGGGTTAATGAGAGCAAGCTTACTTTGGGCATTGCTTCCTTGATGATAGATGGTACTAGCATTTCAAGAACATTTTCTATTTACGGCTTTTATAGCTTTGAAGACTTGATAAACAACTTTTCCCTTTGTCTAGCAGTTCCTTCCTTGCTGATTTAGAGAGCTCATGTTTTGGCACTAGTGGAGATGGAAGCCACCATCTCTTATTGTCTTGTTTGTCCCCTGTGTTCACCATTGAGCCCAGTAATTCCTATAAATTTTGCTATGATGAAGAAAAAGTGTAACGAAGTAGTAGAACAGAAGAAAAGGATGATCGGCTTACAACTAGCATGGAGTCCAGTTTCTGCAAGAGGTTATTATCAGTTGTAACAAGAGTTTCTTCCTAGAAATATGGATTACACCCGCATTAATCTCCATTAGCTTAGAAGGGTCTAACTTAATCATGTACTCTAGTTGGAGAAAGTAGCCAATCCATTTGCTTTTTTTTTCCTCCTCGCACAAAGGTTCCAGTTTCCATAGCTCGCTTTGAGTAGACATGCCGAAAGATAATGAACATAAGTGTTTGAGTGCTAGAATAGATTAGGACATAATAGCAAGACGTTGCAACATTTGACAGAGCCAAAGCTACTTGCATACTCTTCGCTGAGCACTAGCTTTTAGCCTTTAGGCATTTTCTTCTATTTTCCAACTTTGAATCAATTATTCCATTATATAGTTTAAAACACTGTACAACTTTTTCTTTATGACCGTATTCTATGTTTTGAAACTCGTTTGAGTAATAGTTGAATTTTACTATTATCAAATGCCATATAACTTAAATAATACTCAAATGAAACATGAAAATAATACAAAACTTTGGATTACAACAAAGAGTAAAACCATGTTTAAAGATTCAAACTACAGGTAATAAAAGGATATTCGTTTCTAACTTTATAACTAAGCAAAATAACCATGACAAACAACTGAAATTTTAGAGTTGTCTTTCTTTCTTCCAAAACCAAATGCAATGAAATGAATCAGTCTTCTTCCATTGGCACCTCTGGAATGTCAAACCTGTCTTCTTTGATTGGGTTGTTGATTGTAGTAACTGAAGGTAAATTGCAGTCAAGGAGATAACATAGCACATATCGGATGAAATAACCACACAATTAAAAGTAAGTCCAAAGAGGATTAAGAAGATATAGAAAAAAGGATATAGTTAGTCAACATAGGATCATCTTCTTTCTCTCCACGGTTTCTGCTACCCTGAAGCTCTCTCAGGATCTCAGGAGTAACCTACAAATTAACAAAGCTGGATAAGTAGTGATTTTACAAAACAGAAAGTTTTTCAGTTTTCTTAAAGTTAGGAGAGGTCTTTACAAGATGGTGCCTTTGCCTCTTGAGGAGAGTTTGAAAATGCTCTTTGTCTTCCTTTAGTAACTCATATTTGTACCTAAACATCAGCTTAAACATGAGTTTATGAAATAGCTTTAAGGTTACAAATGTTTTTGCTTTTAAGAAAGTTACCGTTGCACAAAAGTAAGAAGAGACTGGTGCCAAATCACCGGCATAACTCTTATCTCGTCCACAAATCTCATGAAGTGAGCAACCAATGCATCAAGCACTCGATACGGCATACAATATTTCTTCTCCAAAAGAGTTTTTATAAAGTAGCTGCATAATGACAAATACTATCAGCAAATCTCTTAGAACTGTCACATTGTATCGGACAAGGCAGATATTATATGACTCTTTCATTGCTAAAAACAGAACACGATTACCTGGTTGTTCCACAGTACTCCATCTCAGCGAGGTTCAGTAAACCAACACTGTGGTTAATGTAAACACGTTAACAAATTGAAAATTTTAAAAGATGTTCCATTTACGCAAATAACTTACCATGAATGAAGCATAGGGATAGAACACTTTTCGAGAATGCTCCCTATAATCACAGCTTCTCTGAGACTGCATGTACCCGACTGCAAATTCAAAGAACAAGTAAGAGAAGTGCAACACTTTGAAGACAATTTGCTCCTGAAGGAAGAGTATATTACCTTACAAAGCGGGAAAAGTATGCCTTTGTTGAAAGCACTAGGCTTGTAGAGTGACTTCTTCAAAGCCTGGTATAGAGCAAAATGCAGCCTCTTGTTCTTTCTGATATCTTCTCTAACTCGAGGAAGCAAAACGTAGTTGTAAAACCTCTGAATCTGGCTGTTCTTCAAGTGGTGAGCAAAGATCCTTGTTGCTTGATACATTGCGTTAGGTGACCATTTCTCCGGCTCGGTCAAGTACAACACATCCTCCCAACGCTCCATCTTAGTAATCAGCACAAACGCTTTCGGCATTTTCCCAATCGTGTACTCACTCATGATCTTGGCAACACTGCATCAAAATCATCTCAAAAAGCGTGAATAACGCTTCCACACAGATGGAATGAAGAGAAAGAGAACATTACCCTTTGTATAATTTAGTAACTTTAGGGTCCAACTCAGGATCTGGACGCTCTTCTGCATAAAGTTCAAAAAGGAATGTATGTTTACAATCAACAACAACATAGAAGAAAAAATCAAAACAAAAAGAAAGAAACAGAAGAAAAGAACCTTCAGCTAAGTCAGCATCATTGTCTTTGATTTTCTTGATAATGATATCAGCGAGAGTACGTTGACGAGGGGCATCCTTAACAAAGAATGACTCGAACAGCTTCTCGTCATCCTCATTGATCTCCTCCTGATTCACACAAAATCAATGAAGTATGTAAACACAAAAGAAGGAAACATTGTCGAATTTAAAACTAAACTTTGAAACAGAATATATGAGGTGCTCACTTGATGGTAGCTATCATCTTCGAATTTTCCATCAAAAGCATCGATATCATCATTGTCATCCTCCTCCAGGATTCTCTGCTCCTCTTCCGCAGTCTTGGCGGCTGCAGCAGCAAACACAGCGCCACTGGGGTTTCTCTCGGCGTTTTCTTCATCAGCAATCTCCTTTTGCTGTGCAAGAGCGACCTTCATGATCTTTGAGCTAATACCAGCCTCAATCAACTGCAGATAAAGGGATAATTATTAGCAGACCCCCAAAAAACAAAGATTTTAAATCCCTAAACCCAAGCATACCCCCCCCCCCAAAAAGCATACATGTTTAACCTTCTTACAACTCTGGTCAATGTCGTTGCAACAAACATCACATATGTAACCTATGCGTGAGCTTCATTTAGATTGCTAACTAAAATAATCAAATATCCGACAAATGTGAAAGCTTACAAAGTATGTATATGTGTAATATCCATATAACTTGACCACGAATCAACGTTACAATATTAATCAGCCTCTGTGACTTTGGAATGATTAAAAGTTCGGTGTTTTAATTAATTTTTCTACAGAAACTAAGTAAACGTGAAGCGCAGCTTGTTCTAAACTCTAAATTTTGAGAATACAAAAGGCGAAGATAAGGTGAGAAGTTTGCAGTCACCTTCTCCTGTTGCTGATGGGTTTTGGGAACCTTTGAACGCTTCCGGGAAGAAGCCACGGAGGCGTCATCGGTGATAAAGGGCTGTGTGTTGACGATCCTATCACGTTTCTTCGCCATTATTTGTTTGTGAGAAGGAAGTAAGGATTGACGGCACGAGAAATAGAAGCAGTCGGCTTTTGCTGAAACTCTGAGTTTTAAAACAATAGGTTAGGGTTTTTACAAAAAAAAACAATAGGTTAGGGTTTTTACAAAAAAAAACAATAGGTTAGGGAAGACAACGACAACGTAATTACCGTTT
This sequence comes from Eruca vesicaria subsp. sativa, assembly GCA_932364175.1. Taxonomy (NCBI): domain Eukaryota; kingdom Viridiplantae; phylum Streptophyta; class Magnoliopsida; order Brassicales; family Brassicaceae; genus Eruca; species Eruca vesicaria. Next base: position 162,760 of record CAKOAT010072933.1, on the reverse strand, counting down.
TACCCCTATTTAATTGTAAATATTTTACCAGATGTGATGATCAATATTGCGATATCCTTATCAAATTGCGCTAAAAAGTGTTTTAAAACCAGATCTGGATCCATGGTTGAACTAATAAATTTATTGACCTAACAGAAATTCGATATGAGTTTTACGCAAATACCTATATTTAGCAAATAAAATTCACAAAAACCACTAAAATCAGTTATTACAATAATTAGAGGTTTTTTAGGGTTATACGATGGATTATGTACTTTAAATTTTATAATTTATAAATATATAAATATATTATTATATTTTAATTTATGTGTATAATTTTACTTTTGTTTTTAATAATCTTATTTATCTCATATATTAGATATAAGGTTTTTTATATTTTATGTTTGTATCACACAAGTTAATAATTAACAATAATTTTTTGTCTATAAATAAATTATTACTTTTTGCGTTATATACTGATTTAAAATTGGACAATTTTTCTGACTTAAATATTTTTTTTATTATAGACAGTTTCCCCAAAAGTTTTCTAGACCCAAGGAACTAATCTGTGTCGCTGCACCCCGAATGTGAAATTGCAGTGGTCAAAGCAAGTCGAACTCAGATGGCTGTACCTGCAGCTGCAGGCCGTTTACCACAAGACTAACTCGTCTTGGTTAAAATACTTAAAAGTCTGTAAGTGCTATTTTTTCAACTGCCTAATTTATAGCCTAGAGATTATTACGACCATAAGTCACTAAAACAACATCTCTGAATAACTAAAACTTATAGATCAACTATCACACTTAATGACGATTATTATTAATATATTCTGTCTTTCATATTCTAACGACGAAGAAATCTTCAATTTCGTTGCCATTCTATTCACTTCACCGCTCGTATATATAAATATTAGGGTAGGCATGCGCTATGCGCATGATATTGACTATTTTGTATTTTCCTTTTACTATATTTTGGAATGATTCATTTAAAGACAGAAGGAGAAGAGCTTGAAGAAGAAGAAAACCTTTTACTTTTATTATTTTCGACTTAATGAAAATGTTTACAAAACTTGTCTCTTTATACAATCTAATCTTATCCTCTAGCTAACACTAGCACATGACCGTACATGGGTTTAGAGGATCAAATCTGTTCGAGGTCTTGAGGCCATGAGCTGGCAGTGTCGTACAAGAAGGACCACACCTTGACCGTGTTTGAACACTCTGCAATTTTTTCTTCTTTATCGTTGCATGGTCAGATGAGATGGGCTTCTTCTCCTTCTGCATTTGGGCTTCAACCGACGGCCCACTCATCTTTGAACCATCATGGCCTTTACACCCCCTCAAACTTTGTGTGAGAGGCAAGGAAACACTAAGCTTGAACCTTAGTTTGAAGTAAGGTTCTTGCGGGAGAGATTTGGTGAATATGTCCGCTAATTGAAGCGTTGCAGGGATATGTTTTACTTCCAACTTCCTCAAAGCCACACGTTCCCCCACATAATGGTAATCAACCTCGAAATTCTTTGTGCGTTTGTGAAATCTAGGATTCGCACAGAGACACACAGCGGATAGGTTATCACAGAGCATCAACGGAGTAACTGTTTGTTGCAGACCCATGACAACAAGTAAGTTCTGTAACCAGGTAACCTCAGAAGCTGCAGCGAACATAGTTCGGTACTCAGCTTCGGTCGACGATTTGGAGACTGTTTCATGTCTTTTGGCAGACCAGGATATGAGATTTGAGCCAAGAAAGGTATAGAAACCACCTGTGGAACGTCGAGTTTCTTGACAGCCTGCCCAGTCACTATCACTGTAACACAAAAGTGTTGAGTTTGTAGCTGCATTTACCGTGATTCCCATCTCCATTGTACCTTTTACATAATGCAGAATTCGCTTGAGCAGATGGAAATCAGACACACTAGGCTGATGCATCTTCTGACATATGTAATTCACTGAGAACTGCAGGTCTGGACGAGTCAATTTTAGATACTGAAGCTTGCCAGCCAAACTGCGAAAGTATCTCGGGTCAGAGACTAATTCATCTTCACCTTGAAGAGGATGAAGTTTAATAGGGAGAGGAGTGGGCATGGGAGCGCAATCTTGCATCCCTGCAGCAAACATGAGGTCTTTGGCATACTTGGCTTGGTTTAGGAATAAACATGAGCTGGTGTGATGAACTTGTATGCCTAAAAAATAGTGAACTTCACCCATATCTTTCATACGGAACATAGTATTGAGACTCTCCAAAAGCGTACTGATCAGAGAAGTGTTGTTACCTGTCAGAGCAATATCATCGACGTACAGGAGAAGATATATAACGTCTGATCCATGATGATATACAAACAATGAAGGATCAGAGAGGCTGCATTTGAAACCAAAGGCCAGGAGAAAATTACTGAACTTGTCAAACCAAGCTCTAGGCGCCTGTTTTAAACCGTAAATCGCTTTCTTTAGTTTCCAAACATAGTCTGGTCTTGACTGATCTACAAAACCTGGAGGCTGCTTCATGTAGACAGTCTCCTTTAAGTCGCCATGAATAAATGTGTTTTGAACATCAAGTTGTTTAATGTTCCACCCTTTTGTAACAGCAACATGAAGAACCGTTTTTATAGTTGCAGTACGCACCACCGGGCTAAATGTCTCAACGAAATCCACACCTTCCTCTTGTTCGTTTCCCTTAGCAACCAACCTTGATCTTCTCTTGAAGAGAGTGCCATCAGAATTGAGTTTCGTCTTGTGTACTCATCTGCTTCCAAGAGGTTTTTGATGAGGTTCAGGTGGCACAAGCTCAAAAGTCTCTGTTTCTTCCATGTTTTCTATTTCTACCTTCATAGAACCAATCAATCCAAGGTGTTTAAGAGCTGCTTGAAGCGACCTTGGTTCAGTTAGATCAGACTTATCGGAGAACAAAGCATATTTTGGGTTTGGATTATCAATGCCAGACTGTGCTCGTGTCCTCATTCCATGAGTTATTTGCTCTACTGGAGGTTGAACATTTGCGTCAACAACATCATTTTGTCCCTGACTTGTATCAGACTCACTGTCAGAGTTGGTACGGTGGGGTGACTCAACTTGATGGTCTTGATGGGTAGGTGATACGGGCTGAGGGGTGGTGGGAGGGATTACAGTAGTTGACCGTGACAGAGATGGGAAGTCATCTTCTCTATATGTATACTCCTTCTCAGGCAATAACTCATGACTTGTGGGTTCAGTTATTGCAGTAAGTCTCCAAGACTTTAACAGGGGAGAAGATGCTTCAGGAAGACAGCTTGAATAAATATCCGAGTATGGAAAGCTAGTTTCATCAAATAGAACGTGTCTACTGATGTAAACTCTTCCAGTGGGAGGGTGAAAACACCTATACCCTTTATATTTTTCATTGTAACCAAGGAACACACAAGCAAGAGATTTCGGATCTAATTTGTTCTTCATGTAAGGTCTTAGGTAGGGAAAACACTTACAACCAAACACTCTAAGGGCAGTGTATATTGGTGGCTTTCCATATAACCTCTCATAGGGACTCTCATTATCCAGAAGAGACGAAGATGGTAAGAGATTACCAAGAAACGTAGCAGTGAAGAAAGCCTCAACCCATAGATTTTGTGGAACTTTACTGTGAAACATCATTGTAAGTCCCAGCTCTGTGATATGTCTGTGCTTTCGTTCAGACAACCCATTTTGTTGAGGCCTGTGAGGACAAGACACCAACTGCTTGACTTCATAAGCTTCAAGATGAGACATAAAACGTTTGTTGATGAACTCACCCCCACCATCACATTGAAACTGTTGTATCTTCAACTGAAACTGCGTTTCTACCATGTTTTGAAACTTCAGAAAGATGGAGAAGAAATCAGATTTAAGCTTTAGTGGATAGAACCATGTGAATCTCGAAAAATTATCAATAAAGATCACATAAAACTTAAATCCCTGAGTTGAACCAACATGAATCGGATCCCATACATCACAATGTATCCTCTCAAGAGGTCTAACTGACATAGTTTCTGAAGCAACAAAAGGAAGTCTGCAACTTTTTCCTAATTGACAAGCATCACACAACATAGATGAACTCGTCTTATTAATAACTATAGCCTTGTTACTGACCAACAGCTGAAGGATGTCCCTATGTGGATGGCCAAGCCTCCGGTGCCAGGTACCATCACTTCAAGCCTGCTGCCTTGTAGAGTAGTAGACTTGAAAACGTGCATCCTTCAGCATGTAAAGGTCCTTATGCCTTTCTCCTTGAGCTATTACCTGTTTTGTCTCCTTGTCCTTAACACAGACAGAGTCAGAATCAAAGGTAAACTCACATGGATAGTCTTTGGTTAACTTTGAAACTGATAAGAGAGACTTAGTAATTGCAGGACAAACAAGCACATCATCAAGTGATAATATACCTTGAGAAGTATGTAAGGCAATAGAACCGATGTGTGTAATGGGAAGTTGATCTTCATTACCAACAATAACTTGATCATTACCTAGATAAGGCTCGGAAGACTGGAGTTGAGAAGCATTGTTGGTAATGTGAGCTGAAGCCGCTGAGTCTAGATACCAATCACCACCAGAAGCATGCTCTTGATCTGACAACCTCATTGTATTGAGAGCATTGTGAATGTTTTTAGAAGACTCATCCTGATCAAACTGGTTGTAGCACTTAGTAGTTGAGTGTCCATAGCGACCACAAATCTGACAAGTAGGCTTGGAGTTAGACCCTGAGCCAGAGAACTGCTGATGAAACCCACGCCCTCTTGTAGAGTAAGAGCTCGATCCTCTTCCTATGGAGCTCCCACGCTTGTTGTTGTAACCTCCTCTGCCTCTGTTAGAGTATCCACGACCAGCATGAATGGCAAGATGAGGGTTTACATCCGACTGTTGGTTATAGGCCTGGAGTTCATCATCAAAGTTCACAAGCTTGAAAACCGCATCTTCGAATGACATCTCAGGAACAGAGTCCATGGAATGCTCAATGACCGTACAAATGGACTCATAATCTTTACCGAGCCCACTCAACTCCCCATAGATCTTTTCATGGTCAGTAATAGGACATCCTATGGAATCTAGTTGGTCATAGACACTCTTTACTTCACTTAAGTACTCAGTCATGGGCTTTTGATTCTTCTGCATACCTTGTAGTTTTCTCTGGAGATCTAGTTTTCTGGTTGCAGAAACTCGGTTGTACTTCTTCCCCAGACTAAACCAGACCTCCTGAGCTGAATGAAGACCATAAACAGAGCGCAGTGCTTCCTCTGTCAAAAAACCGAAGAGCCAAGCCATGACAAGCTTATCTTTGCGAACTCATTTTGCAAACTCTGGATTCGCGACTTCAGTGACAACATCATTAACTCGGGTTGTTTCAGTAGGAGATGGTCTAGGAGTAGCGCCATTAACGAAGCCAAGAAGAGACTGGCTAGACATGAATGATTCAAACTGGGTCTTCCACAAGAGGTAGTTTGAAGAAGATAGCTTGAGAGTAACACAGTGTGAGATGCTCAGAGTTGGAGCAGAAAACGGATCTGGATTCTCCTCCATGGCTCTGATACCATAAAGACAGAAGGAGAAGAGCTTGAAGAAGAAGAAGAAAACCTTTTACTTTTATTGTTTTCGACTTAATGAAAATGTTTACAAAACTTGTCTCTTTATACAAAACCTAATCTTATCCTCTAGCTAACATTAGCACATGACCGCACATGGGTTTAGAGGATCAAATCTGTTCGAGGTCTTGAGGCCACGAGCTGGCAGTGTCGTACAAGAAGGACCACACCTTGACCGTGTTTGAACACTCTGCAATTTTGTCTTCTTTACTGTTGCAGAGTCAGATGAGATGGGTTTCTTCTCCTTCTGCATTTGGGCTTCAACCGACGGCCCACTCATCTTTGAACCATCATGGCCTTTATCATTTTGTTTGTGGCGTGCGTTAGCGTTCTATGGTATTGTTTTTTAAAGAACGATGGCTTAGTGTGGTAGTGTATTGAAGACAATGTTTCCACTATGTTGATGATGTTATTGTTAAAAAAGAGTGAGTGAGAATGTGATTAAATATTTGTGCACATATTTTGTGTCTATGAGTCTCACAGCATTAACATGTAGTTTGGACTTTTGTTAATACAAGTTTAAGAAATTAGTGGTTTTGGTTGGGCCTTTTGAAGATTGGATGTAATGTTTGTTTAGTGTTAGGCTGTATTTCTTAGGTCCGTTAGAAGCAGTGAGTTTTACGTTTGTAGGTGTTATTAAATGAGCTTGTGAATCGTGTTTGAGGTTATACTGGAAATAAGTCGGTTAGATATACAGTAACTTCTATAAATCAACACTCAATAAATTAATAAATTTTATAAGTTAATAATTTTGATAGTTCGAACTTGGACTAGTTTAAAATTTGACACAAATCGATAAAATAATAAGATAACAATATTTTCAAAAAACTTTTATTTAAATATATGGTCTCACTAAAATTATAAGTTAATAATTTATATGTATAAATATTTTATATAAGTAAGAACCTATCACTATATTAACAATGGAATTATCTTATATTTCTTTAATATTTAATATATTTTTGATAAGATTTAGTAATAGTATATTTAAAATCACATTTAAATTATATGCTATATATTTTATAGATCAAATAATATAATAAAGTTAATAAAAATGTCAAATTTCAAATAATAATAATTAATGTTTATACATTAAAATCAAATATTTTTCTTATTTTAGAATATATATATATATCTTAAAATAAAAAATCTAAAAAAATTATAAATTAATATCTCTATAAATTAATAAAATTTCAAAATCTCAACATTAGTATTTTTTTGTTTTTATTTGGTTCGGGAGGGTAAATTGTGTTTTAGAGGATGTAGTAATCTATCTTGTTGTTTTTAAATTTGTCTTTTTGATAATACAACTTTGTAGATCACGCAATGGTGAATCGTTTAAATTGATTATTTAGAGGATTTAGTAATCAACTCTTGATGTTTTGAAAATTTGTACTTTTTAAATCATTTTAGGGGAAAAATTAGGAACTTTTTAAAAAAACTCAATAGTTTGATTATTATTTTTATTAAATAATCTTACTCCCCAAGTGCCCCTCATACTTTTTTTTGGTAAAAGCCCCTCAAATTGTTTTCCCTCTTAGACGCGTTCATCGACCAACGCAACTTCCCAATGTTTTTATTTGATCTTAACTCTTAGAAGAATTAGAAAGATAATGACATTGCACCATCAGTGTGAACATCAATAAAATGAACTTTCTTCTGTGTTCTTCTGACCGTTTGGAGATTTACGACAAAGCTTACTGCACTCTACGAACCGTGAAAGTTAAAGAAGAAACTCATCGGTCATTAGTTATTAAATTCAGCTCAAAACTGGCCAATGACCTGAGCTAAAGCTATCGGTCTACAAAATTTTTAAAACTTGATATCATTTAGGTACTCTTCTACGTATTACGTATTTCCCAAACACATTTTTCGTGTCACTTGGAAGGGATGAAGAACGATCTATACTAAGCTAGCAAAATCTTTCTATCCAGCTAAGGTATACCCGTCATAGCCTGGAAAAGAGGGAGAAATAACGATTGTGGTAGAGGAAGTGAATTAAGATATGTTTTGTTAAATGATGATGGTGTGTTTATTATACCTCTCATGTCGATAAGTAGCTGTGCAAAATGAATAAGGTCTTCTAAGGCAAGCTGCAGCTCAATGAGGAATGTGGAGGTTTTGATGTTATTAGTTCTTCTTGTCGAAGTATGGAGGTGATGCTGCAGTGCCTTCAAGTGTACTATTAAATGGAAACGGAAGAAGACCGGGGAATCCATCATCGATCCACCTTACTTCGCTCATGGATTCATGCACAAATGACGATGGGTACTGGGTAGTGATGCCTTAACTTCCCACCCACAAAACATAACCTGACACACCAACAAAACCAAACAGTTTAATTTCAGAGAACTTTTTTTTGAAACTAAAGAATTAAGTATTCAGAAAACTTTTGACAAAAAGCCTTTTTTTCCCTCTTCGTCCAGTGTCCAATGGAAAATTACTAGTACTTCAGTAGTAAAGTGAGATGTGATCTTCACTTGTGTTTGCTTTGTAATGATTGAAGAGTTATGTGTATACCTGGTACGGCTTGTAAACCTCGAAGAGGGGGATAGCTATTAATCAGAGTAAACTTGCGAGCATGTGAAGCACACATAAGATAAGACCAAGGAGCACAGGTCGGAGCTATTTGATTATCTGCATATTATTTAATAAAGGGTGAAAATTGCACATTCTAGTTCTTTTCCATGTATGGAGAAGTAAATTTGGAAATTGATATATTTTAAGTTAGAACTTACTGTGACCAGAAGAATTTTACCTATGCTATACGTTTCCCGGAACAGCTTAGAGCTTACACTTTGTAGTTCACTTTAGGAGAAAGTAGGACAAAAATGTCCATTCAACGTGGTACCAAAAAAATTTGGATTGTTTACTTAAGATAAGATTGACACGTTTCCAAAGAGAAAGAAGCCATTACCCTTTAGTCTCTGTTTATACAAAATGTGTATTATATAAAGACGAAGCAATGAAGAGAACAACCAATTGAGGAAGAAGAATTCCGGTGTTTCATTTGGTAAATTAACATCCACACAAAGCCATACCCTCAAAATAAAACATCCTTCTTTGCTGATGCTATACGGAGCAATGAAAGTGATGCAATCCTGAGCAGCAGCACGTATAAAGACAAGAAAGTCTGGTTTAGATCAAAAGGAACAGAAATTGTTGCACAATCAGTGGGAGTTCTTATTAACTTTATTGGACTCATTCATGAAGTTTTAGACAGAGAAAAGCTACTGGTTTGGTTGCTGGACGTATTGGGCCTTTAAACCATGTATTTGGGCTTGTATTTGATCACAATATTGAACAAGAAAAGTGAAGAAGAAGTCTTGGATGAAAATTAGAAGAAGAAGCTGCAACCAACATTGTCCCAACCACTTACATTTATTGTCTTGTCTGTTTTGTGTTCTCTATGCTTTTCATGTAGCATGTTTTCTGTTTTCTATGTTGTTCATGCAACAGTCATATGTTTTCTATTTAAGTGTGTTGAGTCTGTACCATAAGTTTAAAAATCATCATTTTTATCAAAAAATTCATTTCTCTTTGGTGATTATTTTGTTCTTTCAACAACTTGATTGTGGAGGTGTGTGAACCCAAAACAATTAACAAGCTCTCAATCTGACTGGTGTGTCAAATCCAGAGTGAGAGAGTGAAGAATCTGAGGTCCGTTCCGCAACCCTCAGTGTTTCAATCTAGCAAATCCCTTTAACCCATCTATCCATAAACCCTAATTCGTCCATCAAACCAACATCCATCAAAAACCCATCTTTCAATCTGTTACAGAGTAGATCCAACCAAATTCAGAGTGGAAATCTTTGAGAGAGAGTCATTAGAAAGTTGTGGTGGAGCTCGAGGGCATCAGCAACATCAATTAGGGTATGTATGCAAAGCGGATTGCTGCGTTTGTGGATCCAGTCAAAAAAAGAAAACAACACATCATTTGGAATATGGGAGAGTAAAGTTGGTTAGGATGAAGATAGAGACGAAAACGATCATCGTCGAGGTTTCTTGAGGCAGCTGGGACATGAAAGGGTAAAACGGTCTTAGGTTACTTTTTGGGCTTGATTGTTAATGGGCTTGAAATACATATTCGTTTAAGTGAAAAGTAAGAATTGGCTGACGTGTCACTCTACCATCTCTCTAATTAACGACGTGGCAATCTCAAAATAGAGAAAACTCTATTTTATATATATAGATTTTCTTGGCCATTTCGCAAAACTGACTGCACAATTCCATAGACAAACCGTTAAGAGTGATTAATTTATAATAGTTTTAAACCAGTTATGGTTTAGTTCAGACTAAACAGAAAACGGCTTTTACTACATGTGATAGTTGCTTACTTCCATGGATCTAGCTGCAGAAAGCATCATGTCTCCTTCATCATTTATAAATACAACAATCCATTTGTTATGAGGAAGAAACTGTGGGATCTCAAAAATCTCTTCAAGCTCCTTAATCAATTCATCATATGATTTCAACAAACATAAATCAACCACATGACCAGCATACACCTTGCATTTGCATCTTTGAATCCAATTTCAAAGAAGATCACATTTCAAGACTTTGTTGTAATGCATCTGAGTCTTCAAGTGATAAAAATGATTACTTTGGTTAAGGTTGTCAATTTTTATTGCGGTTCAATACACTACAAGAAATATGCACATTCTTAGCACACGATAAACGCTATCGTAGGGTTTTCATAGCGAAACTGCTAATGCTATGTCATAGGCAGCCATCATAGATACCCTCTCTACGATAGCATTTTTTTTTACGCTGTGTTATGTTCAGATACGATGGCAATAAATGGACGCGGTGATTAACGTTATTATAAGAAGATATTTTAATTATAAAATTTGTTTACGATTCAAACTGTGTGCTATTATAGGTGCTTTACAATAGCTGCTTTCTACTGCTATATTACGATCCAGACTGTTTGTGATTATAGGTTCTCTACACTAGCTGGTTTATAATGCTATATTAAATTCTGCTATAATTTATAATATGTTATGGTAGTCTATTTCGTAGGTAATTTTAAACGCTATGCTAATGGATAATATATAACAATTTTTTTTTTGTTGTTGATTTGTTTCGTGAGCTATGTTAGTCTAGTTTTTATCTTTCGACTATTTTGGTTTCCAGGACTGAAACCTCATTATCAACATTCTTCATAACATTCAAGCATTCATAGAACAATACATAAGTCTTAAGTTTAAGGAGCAGAAACATAAGGCAAAGTCTTAACAAACAAGATAATTATAAGTTCATTAGCCTAGTATAAAACTAGCTAATTCAGGACCATATTTCTTCACTCCCTCCTTGCTGCAACAAATTAAAAAACTCCCATCAGTTTAGCAATTGCATATGAAAGTGAAATAAGAAAGTAGAACACTTACAAGTGCATCTTAATAGACGACTAATTTATCAATTGGCCACGCAAAGAACCAAGTGCATCTTTCATGGATTCTATTTCATCAGACTTCCTCCATACGTCGGCATCATCATCTATTACTGCATCTACCCACACTCTAACTGCATTCGGACCTAATCTCACAAAGTGAACCATTTGATCTGGGTCTGTTGAATGCACACGCCCTTCGGCAACAACCAGTTTCCTTCCACCAATGTCCATCAATTTGCACTTCTGGTTCACTTGTATAGCTTCAGATCCTTGATTTTGCTGGAACAGACTTACAACATTGTAATCGAATTCATACTCACACAGCAATGGTAACAATATGAGCTTGATGTAAAGAAAAAAATGTTACCATGCTTGATGAAGTAGGAAACTTCTCAGTATGAGCTTTCTCACCTGTTTGTACAGTTGTTGCAGAAAGATACTTAGAACTGAAAGATTGAGCTTTCTGACCTATTGACGATGCAGTGTTTCGTGTAGGAGATACTTTTCTTGTTTCTTCGTGTACGCCACATCCGAAGTAGGCCTCCATAAAAACGTGTCAGGTTCAAGTATAACATCCATAAAGACTTTAACTGCTTTTGGTCCGAGGGGAATTGCATTAACCAATGCTTTTGGTTCAGTAGTTTGCCAACGTCCTTCACCAACAACTACACTATCATCGGATAAATCCAGTAGTCAGCATTTGTTGAGAGAATTTGCTCTTGAACCCTGTCACAATCATATAATAATATGTGGGAAAATCAGTATTCTTAGTTCTAAACTTAACTTGTAAGAAAACATGAAATGGAACTTTACCAGTGGTGCAATGTCTTCTGGTTGGAGGCCCTGACCTAGTTCAACACATTTATTCTTAGGCCATGCAATAATATGGCCAACAGCCTCATTAATGGTGCACATGTTTCTCACAGGTCTCCAGAGGTAAGCTTCTGGTTCAGTAGCAGAGTCAACAAAGACTTTAAAATCCGTAGGGCCTAAGCGACTGTCATTCATAATATCATCTGGCTCGGAAGAGAGAATACACCCCTCAGCAACGTTTCCATCTTCATCAGCCCAATCAATAATAAGACACCTTTTCATTGATTTTTTGTTCACACTTTGTAACATAGTCATGAATTAAAATATGACATTGAAAATTTGTAAACAAATAATTGATCTACTATTAATGACTTACTCTAGCAGCTGAGTTTTCACCAACTTCAAATTCTGGTACGATCTGGTTTTTCACTTTGGCAAGTTCAGCTTTTAACTGATCCACCGTTTCCTGCAATTCAATTTGCTTCTCTTGCATTTCAGACATCGTCTTGTTCTTCACTTGGAAGCAAGCTAATTTTGTCTTACTCATATTTCTTCCCATTACTCTCAAACGACCAGTATTATCAGGACCTAACAGTTGGACTAGTGTATCCTCATCTTTATCTTTATCTTTAACAAGCTCAGCTGCCTTTTGCTTCACATCAGATAACAAACGAATAACAAATGGAGCTTCAGATAACTGCCAACCAAAATCACAACATAAACTCACATCATAAATAAACTCACAATCTTATCAGCCGCATTTGTATTGATAGGAGTTCCATCTTTTCTGGTACGCGACTTCACCCAGATTTTAAGCCTCGTAACTCCAGATGGGTTATCAGAAATTTTTTTCTAACTAAACAGTAAGAAATATTGTATGTATTAGTATCCTCAACTAACCACATCAAAGGAAAGAATAGGAAGAAGGTATACTGACCATTTCTTCGGCAAGTCTAACCATTCCCTTCCGACTTCAGGTGTGAGGAATTTGGCTGCGTCTTCTCTCCTTGTAGCTATCACTCACAATCTATCATATGATTGTTAGTATGTTATATACTTTCAATGTAATATTTTACTCAAGTTAACAAGCATACCTTGAATTCTTGGCTAGTTTTCAGCTTCACAAATTTGCGCCACTCAACCGGAGAAACATTCTTAGGTCTGAGCTTCATCCCTTGTTGGTTATTATCAGCTTCATTAATTTGAGTGACTAGGCGTGACTTGGATGATCTCCACAAGGCTCCCATCTGCTTAAGCAATGCATCCTTGTGGTAGTCATCATCTATATAGAACCTCGCCTGCAATCACATAAAAGATAAATGATATATCTATAATTTGATTTCATCTCATTTATTCGTGCTAAGTGTATAGAAACTGTCACCTGGATCGACGTCCAGAGCACTGTCTTCACTTCTTGTGTTAGTTTTTTCCAAGTTTCAAGTGTCACAGGAACGTGTTCTCTTACCAACGGACCTAGATATGAAGACAACTTCACTGAACCATCACCATAAGGTTCTCCCAAATAGTTGAAATCAACATGAACTCTGGTATTTGGATCTTTGGCTAGGTCTTTCATCCTTGTTGGTCCGCGCTTTCTCTTACGAGTGCTTCCAACAACATGCTCTTTGTCTGTACATAATTCGAATTCACCTTCAGGTTCTTCTTCGTTATGCTGCTCTCCTGCTACATCTTCATTGACGTGTGCTTGTTCTGCTACATCTCCTTGTACAGGTTCTTCTACATCTCCTGCTACATCTTCATTGTGACTTGCTTGAACTGCTGCTTGTTGGTCTATCGTACACACAAACTCGACCTCGTTATTTGCCTCTTTTGGGTTTCTTTGGTGACTTTTTCTTTCCTTTCTTTCCCTTTGGACGTCCCATCTCAGTTCACCTGATAAAAAATATTATAAAAAGAGTTAATTCTAAAGTATATAATCCAACAGCAGACAACAATCAAGCACACAACAATCAAGCACACACAATCAAACACACAACAATCATGCACACACAATCAAGTACACATGCAATCAATATGCTTCACACATATATTCCTTCACAATCATTTCTGGCAATGTCGGCATCATCATTGTCAACATCCATGTCAATATTTGTTGGCAATGGCCCAATGTTTACAGCTCCCTCATGAACATCTTCCTTACTGTATCTTCTTGAAGGACCTCTCATGACAACATACCAATTGGATGACTCATTTTTCCTAGAGTAGAAGACCTGCTTTGCTTGCGATGCTAGAATATAAGGGTCAGCAGAGAAGGAGGATTGACTATGATGCATGTTAACAAGTGTAAAACCATCTTCAATCTTCACTCCATTACCTTTTACTGCCCACTGACACCGGAACACAGGAACATAGAAGACATTATAGTCCATCAAAATGATATCAGTAACTCTGCCGTAGTAAGCTACCAAATCAACCCCTTGTGACGTATCTTTAGCACTGGATCTACAAACTGCGGTAGCCTCATAGTAAACTCCAGAATTCTGACTCTTCCTATCAACTGAAGCTGTTTGAAACCTCTGCCCATTCACTATAAAGCCTGAATATGACTTTGCAGAAGACCGTGGTCCATAAGCTAACCACTTGAGTGTTTCCTCGTTTCTTTAGAATCAAGAGGGACCTATAAAAGTAAACAAAAAAGTATATAAACATCTATAACATAGTACCATAACTAAAGAACTGTGATTTCTCATGACGCACCTGTTTTTTTAGCCAAGTTGCAAAATTCTTTGTATGCATACTCCATAAGAAAGATGCATCTCGCCATCTGTCATTTGTGTCTTGTAAATACTGGAGATGCTCACTAAGCGAAAGATATAAATCATATTTTCAGTCATTAATATAAACGTGCATATAAAGATCAATGAAAGAATATGTTACTTACTCTACATACGGTTCTACGAGAGCCAGCTTTTGGATGATAGCAAGATGTGCTATTTTCTTATCCATTTCAGTGAGTGTAATGGAGGTGCCGGTGGATATAGGACGCCCCTCTAAGATAGAGATGTTCTCATACTCCATGTTTCTTTCAATTTTATCTTGAACATTTGTTGTCTTCTTCAGAAACTCACTGCAAAACCTGATACATTCCTCAGCTAGATATGACTCAGCGATGCACCTCTCTGGTCTTGCAGTATTTCTGACGAAGTCTTTGAGTACTTTCATTTACCTGAACAAATGTGAGTAAATATAGATTAGCTAATGAAAATCAACAATGAAATAAGTGAAAAAGACAATGATAATACCTCTCAAAAGGGTACATCCATCTAAAATGGACTGGTCCACCAAGTCGGGCTTCCCTTTCTAGATGCACTGTCAAATGGACCATGATATCGAAGAAAGTTGGAGGAAAAAATCGTTCAAACAAGCAGAGAGTCTCCACAATCTCCGCTTCTATAACCAAAAGCTGCTCCATGTCGATCACTCTCTGACACAATAGACTGAAGAAAGCGCATAGCCTTGTAATTGCTAGCCTAGGTCCTTTAGGTAACAACCCTTTTAAAGCAATCGGAAGAAGCTGTTGCATTAACACATGATAGTCATGTGATTTCAGACCACCGATTTTACAGTCATCTAGTGAAACACCTCTAGCAATATTGGAACAATATCCATCCGGGCCTTTGAAGTCAAATAGACGCCTGCAAAATACCTTCTTCTCTGTCTTGGATAATGACCACGGTGCTGGAGGAAGATATGTTCTCTTTCCCTGGATTTTAGGGTGCAAATCCTGCCTAATACTAAGATCCTCCAGATCTTTACGAGCAGGGAGACCGTCCTTCGATTTCCCACAGTGCAACAGTGTCGAAACTAAACTAGCTGCCACATTTCTCTCAACATGCATAACATCTAAGTTGTGCCTCACCGAGAGTTCCTAATAATAACATAAACAAAACTTATTATCCTAATCTAAATTAAACAACATACAACAGTAATAGAAAGATATAAGAAAAAGAAATTAGTATCTTACCGCCCAATAAGGTATTTTGAAAAAAATTGATCTCTTCTTTCATCTAGATAACTCAGCCTCATCTACTTTTACATCTTCCTCTTCCTCTGATTCACTGGATAAACCCTCAGAATCAGATCCTATATTTGTACAGACCACCCTTTTCCTCTTACTTCCATATCGTTTAACATTTTCAAACTCATTCTTGAAATTTCTCAGGTTTTGAGATATTTCACGCCCAGTTAAAGTTCTTCCCCTTCTCCCTTCTTCAGCCTTTCCATCGAACCACTTCTTCTTTCCACGAAATCTATGAGATTGTGGCACACCCTTTCTGTGGCACATGTACACATGCTTTCTGCTAAACTTGAGCCACATACTATCAGTATTCTTCCAACATAAAGGACACCCCATTCTTCCCTTTACTTTGCAGCCTGCAAGATTCCCATAAGCTGGGAAATTACTAATCGTCCAAAGTAGCATCGCCTTCAGAGTAAACGTTGATTGAGTCACTGCGTCGTACACTAACTCTCCAATGCTCCACAGATGGTTTAATCCTCAATGAGGGGTTCTAAGTACACATCTATACTATTACCAGGCTGTTGTGAACCAGGAATCAACAATGAAAGCATGATGTTCTCCTTCTTCATGCATAAATCAGGTGGCAAGTTGTAGTTGACTAACAAAACTGGCCAGCAACTGTACATCGTATTCTTCATATTTAATGGATTAAAACCGTCTGTTGAAAGTCCAAGCCTCATGTTCCTTTCTTCAGCGGCAAAGGCAGGGTATTTGGCATTCATCTGATCCCATGTGACTGAATCAACAGGATGCCGAAGTTTTCCATCAGTGATTTTGTTGCTGAAGTGCCAACGTAAATCCTTGGCCATTACCTCAGACCGGTACATTCTCTTCAATCTTGGGATTATTGGAAAGTACCGCAACACTTTCTGTGGGACTCCTTTCTTCGTTTCACCAGTGTGTACATTAGTATTTCCATCTTGAAGCCTTGCATTTAGGACAGTGATTAAGCTTCTTCAACTTCTTTTTGAATAAGCAGCAATCGTTGACACATGCATGAATCTTCTCGTAACCCATATCAAACGACTTCAGAAATTTTTTAACCTCATACAGTGAAGTGTGTAGCACATTCTCCTCTGGTAACATCTCAGGCAGTGTCTCTAGCAGATCATTGAAGCTCTTGTCAGACCACCCATTCTGAGTCTTCAATCTGAATAATGACACAATGGCGGATAGCTTGCTATGGTTTGCACAGCTCGGATACAATGGAGTTTCAGCATCAGCTAGCTTCGCCAAAAACGCATCTTCTTTCTTGTCGTCTCCCTCTGCCATCTCAGATGAATCCCCAGTAGCTAACAGTTCATCAAAACACTCAGCAGCTCTGTATAACCCGAAGATCTCATCATTCCATCGATGAACACTGCCTTCATCTGCGACCCCTGAGTTGAAGTCTCCATGTAGATACCAATCAGACCTCATCTAATAAGCCTCCTCCATTCCTCTAGTAATGAGATGGTCAACTACTACACTTCCTGCGTGACGATCTATATTACGGCAGTCGATGCAAGGACATATAATCATATCAGTCCCTCCAGAAGTTGCACACACATCTCGTACAAACTTTGAAGCCCCTCTCTCGTAAGCAGGATCAACTCTATGGTTCGGAAAAACAAGCAAATAAACAAGTTAATTAAGTCTCAAAAAACACCTAGTGAAAACTAAGATTCAATTCACTACCTGCTAAGATGCACCCATGCTTTGTCCACCATTGTAACCTGAATCGAAACATTTACTAACATAAAGAACCAATTCAAAGTAAATTCAATCAAATTCAAAAAACATATCAGTAGATGATAACTCGATATCAATCATGTAAAAGCAAACACGAAATTGATATCAATAATGTAACAGCAAACACGAAATCGAACATGCAAAAACGAAATAAAAATCCTAGATTGAAAGCTCGATAAAAAGAAATCATATAAGGATACATAAGCTCAAAATGAGCTCAATAGCGAGTCAGACCTCGCGGTTTAAGGAAGATCGCCTTCGGTGATGGGTTAGGGTTGGGATTAGGGTTTCGGATTTGTAGAATTGATCTCACTTTTGTTAGGGTTCTAAGAGAAAAGGGGGAAATGAGAGATATGAAAGAGGGAAAAAAAGATATCGAAGAGGGAAAAAATGAGAGAAGAGGGAAAAAATTCTGATTTTCATTAAGTGTTTCGCGAAAAATTAGATTTTAGATTCCCGCTTAGTAAAACTTTTCCATAGCACTAATCTAGTGCTATTATAGACTATAGAATTTTTTAACGGGTCTACGATAGCAGATCAGTAAAACGAGCTATCGTAATGTGCTATGAATGTGGACTTTTTTTGTAGTGATATCTGCATTTGGAGTGATGGGTTCTTGCCACTTGGGAGCTCCATATGTATTTTAAAGTTGCTTTTCTGGATGATTAGACGGGTCTTGACCCCTTGCACTTTTGTTGTGATTGTTAAGCAGGCGTTGAAGCTGGGGAAGATGGCAGGAAAGGCTCAATCTCTCACGGTGAAACTCTGTCGGGTCTCTACACTGTTGTTGGCTCATCCCATTAGACGTAAAAAGAGGAAGAAACAATCTTGTATAGGAAATCGATAATTGTATAGTAAGCAGAAGCGGTTAGACTGAAAGAAAATTGACTGGTTCACTGAACCTGCAATGATCTCCATTGAAAGCTGGCAATTCTGATGATAAATATGCCTAAAACCAGTATTGTACCCTGTGAATCTGAAGAAACTCAATGATTCATAATCAAGAACACTGAATTAATGATCAAAAGGATAAAAATAGAATCTTACAATCCTCTCAGGAGACTCTTCTCCTTCAAATCTCATTCAGAATTGGATACCAAGAGAAAATACATGCTTAATAGCTTCCATATTTTTGTTGACCCCTACTATGAACCGGCTTATCCTGAAAAGACAAAAAAAAATTATTTAATCTACTAAGTCCTATAACAATTGATGTTAAATATACCATATTATTACGTAAAGAACAATATATGTTCCTAAGCTTGTAAAACACAAGTAAGTTTGTTTTGGTAACCATATCATGAGAAGATGTTGCAAGTACTTCAAATGCATGGTCTGAAACGATATAACCGAAGACGGAATACAAATGCGATAGGTTAACGGAATTACAAAATCTCAATTGTTAAAAAAGCTTTATCCATGTGCTAGAGTAATGACTTTTTTTTTTCCGGCAGCTGAAGTATTTATATCCTTATTTGCTATCATCGTAGGTTCCCTGTGAAATACAAATATACTGAAATAGTGACAACCCTGCAAAGCGGGAACACAATAAATATCAGTCCTTATGTTAGGCTACTTTATGGTAAAAGAAGAAATGGATTGTATTGGTAGAGGAAAATGTGGTGAACTTTACTTTGAGCCGAGGAAGGAAAAGACGGAAACTGAATAGGAATACAAAGATAAAGCATTGCCGCTGCTGTAACATATTGATAAAGGCTAAACCCTGTGTAGAAAAGTGACTACTACTTAGCGGCATATGCTGGCGACTTGAATATGCATTTTCCAATTTATTACCTTTACAATATTGTCTGCATATTTCATTACCATCGACAAAGCAATACCACTGCAAAACAAACATGAGAGTAATGTTTTAATGTGCTAACTACACATAAACTGAGATTATAAATTAAGAGAAGAATATGGCCTCTTTTAAAAGACATGAGCGTGAGGATCACCCACACCAAAGCTTTTTGCTAGTAACATTGTGGTTGAATTTACCAGGGAATGGAAGTTTGGGTCATAGGGGGGGAACAGAAGAATTCTCACTTGCTAGAGCAGCAGCTTCACCATCTTGTATTGTTTTCTTCTCTTCTCCAACCTTTCCTTTCCCTTTAGCTTCCATAATCTTCTCCAAGATCTCATCATTGGTCTTCTCATCAACAATTACCACATCATCATCTAAGTTGATGGCCACCTCCTCACCTAGTTTCTCGGCATCCTTGGTGAGGGTTCTAGGAGGTAACTGCTTACCACTCCTAAGTGTGATAGCTTTGGCCTCCTTGGGGTTTTGGTCAGATTTTCCAGGTAGAGATCCTTGCTGGCGATTCTGGTGAGTGTACATGGAGGCAAACTGATTCTCTAAATTCTTGACTGTAGAAGCGAGGTGTGAGAATTTGTTGTTGAGTTCATTGTAGCTCCCATCAATCTTGGAATGAAGGATATTCAACTCATAACCAACATGCTTCTCATTTCTAGTCTGAGACTCCAAAATTTGTTTCAATAAGGCATCAGTGCTGCTCTCTTGAGGAGCAGAGGAACCATGAGAGGGGTTATGCTGAGGCTGATAACCACTTTATTTGTTGTTGGGATAGGATTTCTGTTGGTAGTTGTTGTACTGAAAGTTGGGCTCCTTTTTGTACCAGCTACCATTGTTGTTGATGAAACACAACTATTCTTGACCTTCCAAACCCTCAACCTCATTCACTTTAGGTGGATTTTCCTGCTTGGAGTTACCAACAGACTTCAGCTGCTCTTGGGTGGCTTTTTCAGCAATGAGTAGGTCGATCTTGTCTTCCAAAGCTTTGATCTATTTCCTTGTCTGCTTATCATCACCCCTACTGCCTTTGTCATGGTCTCCACTATAGACTGCATCACTCTTGACCATGTTGTCAACCAGTTCCTCAGCATCTTCCTCAGACCTTCCCAAGAAGAACCCATTGCTAGCAGTATCCAATCTTGCTCTGTACTTAGGAAGAGCGACCCTGTAGAATGTGCTCAGCAAACTCTCCTTGGTGAAACCATGGTGTGGGCATTGAGCTTGGTAGCTCTTGAATCTCTCCCATGCTTCACTGAATCCTTCCAAGTTCTTCTGTTGGAAACTGGAGATCTCATTCCTAAGCTTACTAGTTCTTGAAGTAGAAAAGAATTTCTCCAAGAATGCTCTCTTGCAGTCATCCCAAGTGGTGATAGAGTCGCTGGGTAGAGACTTCACCCACTGACGTGCCTTATCCCCTAAAGAGAAAGGGAATAGCTTGAGCTTGAAGGCATCCTCGGACAGACCATTGGTCTTTGACAATCCACAGTAGCAGTCAAACTTGTCCAAGTGATCAAATGGGTTTTCTACAGGCAAGCCATGATACTTGTTGTTCTCGATCACGTTGAGGAGTCCTGGTTTTACCTCAAAGTTGTTGGCCTCCACAGATGGTGCTCTGATTCCTAACCTATTACCATGAAGGTTTGGGCGGTCATAGGTTCCAATGGGGCGAGCTGGGCGGGGTGGGTGAATGGGTGGGTTGTTAACTCCTTGTGGTTGTTCAGCCATGTCAGTATGCAGCCTCTGTTGTTGAGCTTGTTGCTCTGCTTGTTTTCTCTGTCTTACAATCTCTCTTTCAAACGCCTGGATATCTGGAACTCTTGGAACAAGGTTTGTTGTGCCTTTTCTCCTCAAGTTCATACACTTGAAATTCAAAGAAAGATGAAGAAAAAGAATCAGTAACAAAGTAAAAGAAAAATGACTTAGTCTCAAGCAAGTGACTAAATCTCAATGTTTAAATCTACTTAGAATTTGGCAATGGCGCCAATTTGATGTTATGAGTTTTCAAGGCTCCTAAGACAAATGTTGTAGTATATGAGATTGTCGAACCAATTCTAAGGGATTTTTAAAGCACTGAGAATGCAAGTACTCGTTTAATCTAAGTGCAATCGAAATAATGATGGTTTTAAACTATAACTAAGAATAAGAAAAACGAATACTAAAATAACTTCTTTGATTGAGAGAAATAAGAACTCATGGGCATAGGGATTAGACCTTGGGTGATCAAGTTTCTAACTAGGGATGGCAAATGATCAATCAAACTATCAACGTTAAGCATAGACACAATTCTAAACAAGCTCTATGTCTAGATGAATGATCATTTGCTAACATATCTCAAACATCAAATGTCTTTGGTTGAATAATATGAAGCAATTATTACTAACAAGTTTATTAGCTATCTTAGCACCTTTAACAACAAATTTGTTTGGCAAAGTATACTAAAAGCCTAAGAGAGTTGTCTCAGACATTTCATCAAACACCTTTTGGGTGAAAAAATGCCTATTGATCAACTTTTGAGTGGGCTACTTAGAAGATGCATTATGAATACTCTACTAGCAAGGAACAAGAATGATCTACACTAAAACAACCTAGAACTAACCTAATCACCCTTAATCTCCCTAACCCATGAATTCAAAAGGTGATTACTCACTAATCTCCATGATTCCTCTTAAACCCATATTGGATTTTAGATTAATCATGTAGAGAAATAGATAAGAAATTAACAAGACACAAGATGAAAGCAATGAAATCTGAATCAAAAATTTTTTTTACTAGTTGTTCTCTCTAGAAAAGAGGTAATCTGCCTCTGCTGGCTTACAACATATTTAAAATTAGGTTTCTGAAACTCAAAATATAAAACCGGAAATTGCAAAAAGATCCTCGAAAGAAACTTTTTCGTCCAATCATAGACGCGCAGTGGGGTCACAACCCCGCTGCACAGGTATTTTCTTCGTTTTCTTCCCGTAAAGCCGAGCGGCCTTGCTCACCCCGCTGCACGGGTCCGCTCCTGGCTGAGCCGACCCCTCGGCTCCGCTGCACAACCCCGCTGTGGCCAGTGTTTTCTCGCTTCTTCTCGTATTGCCGAGCGGACTCTTGCACTCCGCTCCACAGGTCCGCTCCACACGTCATCGACCCCTCGGCTCCGCTGTGGCCTCTCATCTCGCTAAATGGATCTCTTTTGGCATATAACTGATCCAAACACCTCCAAGAACTCCATAGCATGTGCCACCACCTGATATAGACTAATGGATGCAAAATGCAACCTAGAAATGTCTAAATCCTAATCTATATGATCAAAATGCATGCAGATGAATGGTTAAAACTATAAAAATATGCAAGACATCACCTCCCTAAACCACATAAATATATTTGAATCAACATACAACCACAAACCATTCTTTCATAATAACATGTTCTCAAGACCATATGCAAAAAACAATCAAATATCATAAACCATTCATGTTTTACTAAAAAACACAATTACTAGCCTCTTCGCGTGCATCATCTAAACATAAAGAAACAAAAATGAGTCTACAAACAACAATATCTTCTTCTCAATACCTATAGCAATCAACCTTATATCATCACAACATATACTAAGGCAATACATAACATGCGTGCAACGCGTGAATACCCCTAGTGTATCAAACAAAATATTTTTGTAGTAAATATATATTTACATATCAATATATCATTCCATGAAAAGGTAGATTTGGCTTCATTGGATTTGATTAGAAAAATCGAATTTAACATAAGTTAGAAAGAAAAAAAATTCGAAATTAAAAATTCACCCAAAAGTGAAGCAAACCAATCAGAAGAACGGTTAATTTGCATATATACTCCCAACCAATGTCAACCAAAATTCAATTTATAACTTCAAAGTGTGACCCTCATATATAGATATATACAAAACTTTGGCAGGTCAAAATCTTAGACTATCAATTTACTCTTATTGGATTTTGTAGGAGAATTATATGACAAAAATTTTACTTTTTTTACTCATATTTACTTTATTAACTTTCACATCATTTTTTCTAACATACATCGATTGCTTTAAGGGAACCATACACATAAAAAAACCATTACTAAAGGAAACTAAGACCATACATCGCACACCATATAAGTTTTTAAATCCACGTTCCTCAATATATACGGCTTAAGAAACCATCCACTTTTGACTAACCAAGATTCAGTAAAAGAAACCAAAAATTATCATATATATATTTTTCTTTTAAATTAAATTCATATTTTGAGACCTACATTAGTTTCAGAACATACAACAAAACACTACAATTGATTGCTTGTATAATTTCAAAAGCAAATCAAATTTCATAAGCTTGATAATATAAATCAAGATAAACGACTACAAGAATTTGAAGATGGGAGATATCGTAAGAGCTTATACTGAAAAAGATGAGAAGATTCATATAACGACAAAAGATGATTGCTCGCCCTTCGTGACAGAACTCACTGGAACAAAGAAAAGCAGACTAGTAAAAGACTATAATGGAAAACTTATAAAAAATATTTACATATTCTAGCCTATACTAACACAAATTCTAGGAAATGACAAGATTGGGAACAATCAAAGTGCCAAACCGCTGGAGAAAACAACCACTTTTGAAAAATAATACTCCCTCCGTTTCAGAATATATGTCATTCTAGGTTTATTTTTTTGTCACAAATTAAGTGTCGTTTTAGAGTTTCGAGGCAAAATTTATTAGTTTTATATAATATTCTATTTTTCTATTGGTTGAAAAGTAGTTAGGTGTATAGAAAATTGTGTTTTTATCTTGGAAATATGTAAAATTAAATATTTTCTTAATATGTGTGCAAAAAGGTAGAATGACAAATAAAGTGAAACGGAGGGAGTATTAAATATCATATAACATTTGCTTATAAGCCTCTTGGCTATTGATACGAAGCGAAGGGAACGTGTTGGTGTATGCTCATTTTAACAATGCATTTCACATTCTTGGTTAATAGTGAGCCTTGTTCTAAAACGCGGCCGCGTTCCCGATTTTGCGGCCGTCTATACGTTCTACGGATGATGAACGTAGCGATTATGTTCAATTCGGTTGTCTTAAACAGTAATCCGTGTTATTTCCGCGTAGATCGTAGAATAAGAAAACGCGGACGTTGAATTGACGAAATCTCATTGTCCAAATCTCGTATGCACTATAAAAAACTCAAGATCTGTTGATTTGGCTTAGAAACACGTGAGTATTATGTGTTTTCCTATCTATATGCTAAATCTAATTGATTATGTGATAAAATTGATGGAAGCTTGAGTGAAAATAATGGCGGCCGATAAAAGAGAAAAAATAGGTTTAGGAAGAAGACGAACCCGAAATTACAGTCTTACCCTTATTAAATAAAAGGGTAAAAAGTTATATAACATGCACATATACGGAATCGAACCCTTACCCTTCTGCAAAGGTCAATGCCGAGTTTACCAATAGAGCTCTAACAAATCTTCGTATACTTAGGAAATTATACATATATAATAACGCCATTGAATGTTTTTTTAGCAACTCGCCTTGCCTTGTCCAATTTACGGTTCAGTAATAACTACTTTGATTAGATAAATTTTCTATACAACTATGAAACCATAAGTATATACTGACTACAACTTAATGTCACATATCTCTATGATTACATATGTATAAAATGAAGTAACATTGTAAAAATGTACAAAAAATTCCTCCCCGCGTACTCTCTGATTTTTTTCCACGTTTTCATTAAATCGCTAGGCGGGTGTATGCCGCACGTGTAGCGCCTAGCGAGTTTCGGAACAAGGATAGTGAGACGTGTTGACACATACAATAAAAACTCTTCAATATTTATATAGTTATTAATTTACAGAGATTTTTTTTTTTGTAATATTTTAAAGTATGTGTTTAGTTAATAACAAGAAGTAAAATTGATTTTAAGGTACATTTTACAAATACAATTTTTTTGTTGTTTTTATTTGATGAATAGAAAATATGTATATTAAATATAGATGTATTTTAAAGATAAACTAACAAAACCACATAATATTTTATTCATATTAATAATATTATATATACATATATATATATATATATCAACTTATATTAGAACCATATATTATATATTATATTTTATGTTGGTCTAACTCTGGATTCAAAAAAAAATTATTATTTTATAGCGTACATAATAACAACAACAAAAAATTAGTTTATCGAGTATTAGTGAGTGTTAATTTCCTCAACGATATACATCCACATACATTGCCAGAACTACCAGAGAATCATCGACCAAATGAAGACTCAAAGACCA
Organism: Eruca vesicaria subsp. sativa; assembly: GCA_932364175.1. Taxonomy (NCBI): domain Eukaryota; kingdom Viridiplantae; phylum Streptophyta; class Magnoliopsida; order Brassicales; family Brassicaceae; genus Eruca; species Eruca vesicaria. The sequence continues at coordinate 137,100 of CAKOAT010072933.1, read as the reverse complement.
CCAGATATCAAAAAGATCCAAAACCAAACAAGATAATGATAATTTTTTTTGTCAGAATACATAAATATCCCACTAACCGATGGATCAAGCAGAGTTTTGCTTCTTTCTCATATACATCAAAAACAAACCAAAAGACAGCAAACTAATATGATAATGAGGCTACATCACCAAATTAGACAGACTTAGGAAAATGTGGGGACAAGAGCTTTGCGATCTCTGTGAATCCAACTGTGTCTTTGTCACCGAAGATTGTCTTCAACTTATCGTCGCATATGATCTGCTTCCTATTCTCCGGATTCTGCAATTATAAATTAGATGCATTCTTAAGATACCATCATCTCTAAATAGAAACATCAAAATCCAAATCCAACTAAAATGATACTAAGTCTGTAAACATTTCAGACAGAACAAACCAAATTCAGCAAACAAAACAGTTACTACATAATATAGCTGCTTAGAATAAGACACTTGAACCCAAAATACATTGTTCTCTATCAAAACAGAACTCAAAAGACTAAGTCTCAAGATACTGACTAAAAGAATCAAATTATTTCCCCAACACAGATGCTTTCTAAACAGAGAAAAACACAGAGCTAATAACAGATGCCAACGGAAGAAGATATCAAGTCTGTAAAATTTTCAGACAAAACAAACGAAACATGATGTTTTCAGTTGCTTCACAACACATGAATTAAATCATTTACACACAAAAACTGCTCAAGTGAGTTGTTAACGGGCAAAGTTGTGTTCTCTAAACATTCTAGAGTCTCCGAGAAAGCAATCTTTCTACGAGCATAAACAATCGAAAAGTGAAAAAAAAAAAAACCAAGAAAACCCAGAAAACTGTACCTGGAGGTTGTTTCCCTTGATATGCTCCCACACTTTCTTCACGGCGGTGGCACGAGAGAGTTCGCTTTCTCCGGCGAAGCTAGCCAGCGTCTGTGAGACCGGAACTATCTTGAGAATCCCTTTTCCTTCTCTACCAGCTCCACCGCTCGCAGCCGCAGCCGCATTATTTGCCGCCTTTGCCATCAGTGTCCTGCATCCTCCGAAAACCCTAGAAACTGCCGCCATATCTTCTTCTTCTTCACACGCTTTGGAACCTTCTTTTTTTGCCGCGAAGAGAAACAACTAAAACCCTAGAACCGACAGAATGTTGAAAGAGAGGCGGTTTAATTTAACAAGGAAGGAGCTAACCATTATGGGCCGTTGTATAACTTCCATATATGGGCTTCATTGGGTTTCAATCAAAAAGGGATGTTATATGGCTAAAGTTCGAAAATGGCATCGTTTTTCACCGCTTTACCTCCTCTAGGTTGTCACATGGTGGATGCTAAGTAAAATGTAAGGGTTAATGTGCAATTTCTTAATTTCTTTTTGACCAAAGTTGACGACACGACATCGTTTCCTTGCTTTTCCTTCCTCTCCACTCTCCAGTCGTTACATGGCGGATGCTCCGCCGCAAAGAGTCTTCGTCTCCGCTGCATAACGGAAACGTTGCGGTGAGTGTTAGCCCTAATTAAATAAACCCCGATTAACAACGATGAGCTTGTGCGTTTAATAGGAACTGATAATCATTATTTATGAACATTGCTATTTTAATCTCCTTTACTAATCCATGTTGATATGATCGAACATTTTTCTTGGTGGACAGAGTTTATGTTCACTGGCTATGTTTTGTGCTGATGCATACTTTACCTTTAGCTCTCTTCTTTATCTATATATCACCACTACATTGCATGTTCATTTAAATGGTGAATGGGCATTGGGGCAAGGCATTTCACGCTCTTGGTTATATATCTCTGACTTATAGAGATGCCATTTTCTCATCCTCTCTGGTTAATTTATGGTATCTTGTTATGATAGATTAACTTGTTGTGGTCATGTGTATCTCAATTTAGTACGGTACAAAAACAGCAACTAGTGTTTCCCTAGTATTATAAAATAAAATATATAAAGAGAAAGAACATGAATATATCATATTTTTCTTGCTCTCGTATGCAAATCACTACGAAGAGGATGTGCTAGAATTGGTATTTGGTTTGGTTTGTTTGAGTAATAAAAAAATAATTTTTATAATTGATTAGTGACAAATAAATACTTACTAAAAGTTGGTATACTTGTTTTTCCATTTTTATTACTTGTGAACTACTTGTAAGTTACTTGATGATTATTCTTATAAATGATTTGAGAATTTTTTATTTATTTTGGCTACATAAACTTTGTACATGAATTTTTAGTTGAATCATAGTTAGTTAGAATTCAAGCTAAATAGTTATTTTATTTTAAACTCTAAAATATTTCGATTAATATACCATTTTTATTTAGTTCATTGTCGTCTAAACGAGTTATTCTACTATAATTTAAAAAATCTTTTTTTGTTCAAAATTAAAAGTGGATAAAAAATTAGGAGAAACAAACCAAAAAAAACAAATAATTATTTTTTGTTTTAATATTTGATACTTATCTTATATTTACAAGAATATAAGTAATTGAAACAATCTATCCAATACTTGACTTGCATTGCTAGTATTCGACTTGACATGCCAAATACGATCCAAGTAAGGAGTAGATGACGAGTATCAATTAATTGTGCTCACCTAGGTTTGAGAAAGCTACACGAGTTATTGAATGACAATGCGTTTCCCAACCAAGTTGGTTAAATATGTATGAATTTAAGGAGATGGTCTTTCTTCATACTTTTTTTTTCTATCTGGTTAATATATGCTATCTCGTTCAGGTAGATAGGCTTGCGGTTAATTTGTCTTTTAATTTAGTACACTAATAAGAACATCAAGTATATTACTCTCTCTAGTTTTTTTAACATATATAAAGGTAAAGAACATGATTAGATCATATGATCTCTTGCTTTCGTATGCAAATCACTACAAGGATGATGATGATATATTTAGGTATAGGAAAGCAGTAGGATTTAGTGAATGACGACGTTACACAAATGGTGAATGACAATGCTTTTCACGGAGTTGGTTAAATATTTATGACTTTAGGGAGATGACGTTTTTTTATATTCTTTAGTTAATATATATGTTATCTCGTTCAGGTAGTTAAGCTTGTTGTCATTTGCATCTTAAATTAGTACACTGAAACAGCAACTAGTGTTACTCTCTCTCTAGTTTTATGACATATTTAAAGTGAAAGAACATAATTAAATCATATGGTTACATGCTTTTCATATGTGAATCACTACAAAGATGATGTATTTAGGTCTAGAAAGCATCAGGGCTTAGTGAATGACGTTACTCAAATGGTGAATGACAATGCGTTTCACCAATTTGTCTCAATATTTAGGAGATGGAATTTTTCATACTCTCTGGTTAGTTTATGTTATCTCGTTTAGGTACATAGGCTTGTGGTCAACTGTATCTTAATTTAGTACACTAAAAGAACGAGCAACTAGTGTTACTCGCTCTAGTTTTATAACATATAACATGATTAGATCATATGATCTCTTGCTTTCGTATGCAAATCACTACAAGGATGATGATGTGTTTAGGTCTAAGAAAGCAGCAGGCAGGAGGTTAGCGAATGACGTTTCAGTTTTTTTACTTGGGTTTTTAAGATGGTTCTTCTTGGTGATGACAATGACACTCGACAAAGTAGAGAGTGAGATGGATTTCTCTTTGTGATGTCTTGTTGCATCAGCTTCCACTTGACTAAAGTGAATCACGTCTTAATGTGTAAGCATATCTTGTGGGCCTTGTCATCCAATGATTTGTTTTTATCTTTCCTTGATTTTTCTTTATTTATTTACTACTCTATGTTGTTCTGCCACACACTATAGCCTCCCACTTCTTCTTTTGGTGCAATTATTTTGTAGTTAACACGATGTGAAGTATAACAGCCATTTAAAGTTTCAATTATACTCAGATTTGCTTGAAAGCGAAAGCTCGTTATTCCTTTAGCTATGTTGACATGATTATGCAGTTAGAAAGTCTGCTTTTTCATTTTTTTTTCTATAATGGGTTATAATTGATCGCACTCTTATCTTTGTCCTTTCTTTTGTGTAAAAAGAAACAACAAACTACCGCTAGAGAACTTGAGATGACAATGAGAGCCACGGTCAGGTGTGTTTGCTTATGTCCTGTCGCTGTTCGTCTAATTATCAGCAACTTGTTTTAATTCTTATCTGATACATACATGTCATTGTTTTCACCAGTTGATGCACTTGCAGGTGACTAGTAAGGTATAAAGAGTAGACCGAATGTTTTAAGGAACCCCACAAAGATAAAACACTCTCATCTCCATAGGAGAGTGGACTTGAAAGTTTAGTCACTTTCGTTTCACTATTTTGCAAATGGGAATTAGTATATACTTTGGCTTCCCTTTCTTATCTCATACATTATCATCTCACTGTTTTATTCTCAAACTTAGGAGTATAATTATCATCATCTAAAGCCTAAAACAAAAGATAGTCGTCGGATATCTCGCGGATACTTAAGTAAAAATCAACCAAAATTCGACGACTTAATCTTTTCTAGTACTAATATTATTCCTTGGTTGCAATGGGGAGAAAATTTTCTATGGAGCATCTTGCGGTTACCTTTGGCTGCATATATATATATTTTTTTATCTCAACTTCACACGATGCAGTGCCATGTAGGCTATGAGGCGATAACCCACCAGCATAACTCCCATAACAAGCACGTCTACCCATAAATTGTTGAGTCCCATGGCTTTGATTCCTGGGAAGTCTCCAACTCTGCACCAGACCCCTTCTGAGCACTCGTAGTAGTCGTTATCAGTGTATTGAATACCCAAAAGCAGCTTGTAGCAGTAGTAGCTGTAGCTTAGATACTTGAGCCATACGATGAAAGGAGGGATTTGCTGCACGTAATACCCTCCAGCTATGAGAAACACAAGTGTAGTAACAGATGCTAACGTTGTCGCTTGCTTGATGTTCATAAGGAGAGCACCGAATGCTAAGCCAAGACCTTGAGCAACAAGGACGGAATAGAGAACAACCAGTAGTGAGAGGATAAAGGTTGCGGGGTCAGGTTTGAGCCCACCCATCCAGTAAATTATGAACACAAAAGCAGTTGGAAGGGCCAGCTCTAAGGGCAAGTCTCCAATGTTTCTAGCCATGAAATAGGAGGAAAGACGGTACATTCCGGAAGACCGCTCCTTGATTAGCATTCTCTTCTCTTGTGGAAATGTGAAAACCGCGTTGTATAGCGGGTAGAACCCCCAAAAAACTGAGAAGAAGAAGAGCAAAGCAGTCTGCGATGTTGAATGATTGTTAGAACACTAATAAATATATGTGATGGGAAGAAGAGTAGTAACAGTTCTTTTTGGAAGAAGAGCCTTACTCTATCTTGAAGGTGAGATTTTGGAGTATGCCACCATAGAAGGCCACCAAGGAAAGCCACGCTGATGACTTGGAAAATCCTGAGCTTGTTGAAAGATTCATATCTCCTCTCTCTGACCCCTCTTTGGAGCAATACAGTGAACTGGTACCACCAAGTTGTGCACCACTGTTCTGACTTGATATTTTTTGCTGCTCCATTTAAAGAACAGATACCGTCAGATTATTTGTGATGTAAAGGAGCAGAAGCAGAATAATACAAGAACTACTTTAAAAAAAAGCAAAAATTACCAGCAGCTTTGGTGTACTCATAACTATGGGAATCTGCATTGCAGAGTTCAGCTTTCAGTTTGGTGGATATGTTCTTATCATAAGCTGAAACAAGGGATTCTTTTACTGTCTTCTGTTCTTGTTCTGTCGTCTCCTTTTGAGAATCAGGTGGTATTCCTGCAGTTTACCAAATTTTGATTAGTTAAAAGAATTATTTTTTTCTCATTTTTCATCATCTAGAAGCTTAAAGTGTTTCAAAAAAAAAAAGTGTTTCAAAAGAAGGTTAAAGAGAAAGGTCATTTACCGTTTGCAAGGTCAAGTAAAAGGTCAGCTGGGTTAACTGTCATGGAAGTAGAGAATCCAACAGAGCTGAAATATTCCATAGCAGAAGATGCAGGGCCATAATAAATAGGACTACCTTCAGACAGCAAAACCACCTTGTCAAACATATGGTATATGCGGCTTGATGGCTGATGAATGGTGGTGACGACTGTTCTTCCCCCAGAAGCTAGCCGTTTTATTGTGGTCATTATGCGATGAGCAGTGGTTGAATCAAGACCTGAAGTTGGTTCATCAAGAAGAAGCAAGCTAGGATTGATCAGCATTTCTTGACCAATGCTGACCCTTTTCTTCTCCCCTCCTGAGATTCCTCTGAACAGTGGTCCTCCTATCATGCTGTTTGTACACCGAGTCAATCCCAGTTCAGAGATAACTCGGTCCACATGCTCAGCCTTCTCGTCTCTGGTCAAACTGCTTGGTAGCCGTAGAAGTGCTGTAAAGAAGAGAGTCTCCCAAACCGTGAGGTGTGGGTACAGAACGTCATCCTGAGCAACAAACCCTGTTCTCCGCTTGATGCAACCAGAGAAAGGCTGACCGTTGTACATGACTTTCCCCGAGAAAGTTTTGGAGAGGCGTCCCCCGAGAGCTGATAGAAGAGTGGTTTTGCCACTGCCTGATGGACCTAACATAGCTAGAATCTCTCCTGGACAAACCATACCCGTTATTCCGTTCAGAATTGTCTTCTCTTTGCAGCTCCATGATCCTAAACACTGGCTTGTCTGCTCTATCTTAACCTTGTACACAACCTCCTCAAACTGTACAACCACAAAGAAATCAATGGAAAAGCGCTGTAAGAACCAACTACCAAGCTAGAGGAAGAAAGAGAGAGACAGTAATATATGGTTTTCTTTCCCCCACTTTTATAGAAAGAGAGAGAGAGAGTGACACACACCTTGAGAGTTATGGGGTACATGGAAAGCTGGATACCAGATTGGGAAGACTTGCTCTGTGTTTCCGACATATCTGTCAAACCTTGTACCATGGCTTCACCATTTTCTTCAGGCCTTGGTGCTATGCAGTTCTGAGGCATGATGGATCCTGAACCAGTTTCCTTACTTGTCCTTGTAGTTGTGGCCGTTGTGATGCTCTTATGGAAAGTTCTTAATGGTGGTAACAGTAGCAAAGTAAACAACAAAGGTAAGAAATCTTAAAAAAAAAGTGAGTGTCTTTGGTAGCTTTCTTCTTGATCTCCCTCAAAGGGAACCCATGTGAGCACATGAATATATAGTAGTATTGGAAACACCCTTAGACACTTAGAATTAGTCATGTGTCTTGCAAGAAAGAGGAAGAGATAGATAAAAAACGATTTCTTTACGATGTTGGCCGATCAATCGTCTGTGGTGGGTTCCCACCTTCTCTCTCTCCGGTTAATTTATTCTAAAGCTAATTCCTTTACCAAATATTTATACCTATCTCTTCCTTTGTTCGATTTATGAGAATCTTACCTCTAATTCCATTGTTCTCTTAAGATAAATTAAATAAAGCATCCTTTGGAGTTTTGACTCATGTAGATTCTAGTATTGCTATTGTCACAATTTGCACAATTTTTTTCTCTATTGGAAATTCATCAACTGTTATTAGGTTCTCCAAAGCTCTTAACTGATGGACGTTCAATTGTTGGTTCAGTTGGTTTTTTTTAAAAAAATTTTGGATATAAAATATAAAAACTGTTCAGAGGTTTATAACATACGATTCATTTTTTTTTTCCAATTTGGCTCAGATCGAGTAAATTAAGAATCTGAAAAATTATTCAAGTCCAGTTCAGTTTTGTTTTACTCTAATTTGATTTCAGTTTTTCAGATATTTTTGGATAATTCGGATAAAAGTATCAGGCAATTCAAAAAATTTAGATAAAATATTGGATAATTAGGATTGTTCTGATAAAAAATTTTGGTCGCATATTTTGGTTTATGGTAAAATTTCGCAGGTGTATTCTTTAACCGTTTGATGTGATTGCAGATAATCAGAGTGACACAGTCTTCAAGCAAGTTCTGAAAAAAGGAGCTCAAAGCATAAGTACTAGATTCTTCAGTTATTTAACCATCTTTTTAACTTCTTTAACTTCTTTCTTTCACACGGATGATTTACATTTACATAAAACAAAAAGTGGAAACCAAAAGGAAAAGACTTTGCGGCTTTTGCATTATACATGACCAATTATTATGCTCTCCACCATTTCAGAACTCAAAATTAGCTATACCACAACCAATCCAAGTGGGAAGATCCTCTAAATCTTCAAAAGAGTAAAATATCTTATATAAGTTTTATATTAATATTTTGGCTATGTTATATTTTAGATGTATATTTCACATGCCATCTCATATCATTTGCTATATATCTGCATTATGAAGCTCTCATGTGCTGGTGTTATCTGCATGTGAAACACTTTGTTTCCTCAAGAAATCATTTCTTCCTAAAACAGCACATCATGCAGAATAGTTATTAAATGTGGCGATCTGGTCATAGATACACTTCCTTCATTTGTCTATTAGCCAAAAACTCAAGATTCCCTATTACAACGACAGTTTTATATGTTGGTGTATTTTGTTTTTTGATTCGTTATATCTTTGTAGGAGTTTTATCACATATGAAAATAGTTGTAGCAAGCCCGCGCAGCGAGACAAACCATTCACTACAAGATCAGATTCTTGTGATAGCCTGAGAATCTTATACTATCGGATTTCTTAAAACAGATCAGTCATATCCGGCAGAGTTGATCTGGTAGATGGTAAGCACATTTTGATAAGAGGAATTATTTAGTGTCAGGTGAAAAATATGGATGGAGACATAGAACGACCAGGCTTAGTCTCTAGTGAACTCTCCATCAACCAAATAAAAGACAAAGTATCTTCACACGTTGTTCTTGTTGTTATATCAACAAAATGGGTTACATTTTCAGAAAAAAGTTGACGCTATAAGCAGCGTTTCCAACGTCGCGTTACTATTTCTAAGAATATGTTTACAGAAAACTTTAAGACCTTTGGTGCATTTACTTTCTAGATCGGGAGCTAGTCTGACGTAACTCAGTTATATGGGATGGATTGTCTTTTCAATTTGTTTCTAACCCGGATCCAAGAAGATCTTGACTAAGAGCCCGCAACATCCAGTAATGTTTTTTTTTTTTAAATAATTTTTGTTCCTATTGTTTTTTATGTCAATGATGTTTAAGGAGTTTTGGAACGTTTTTTTTTTTTGTAACCCGAAATGAGAAGCGTTTGTATTCGAATGGTCTCAGACTCTCGGTAGGACTGGGCATTTTGGGAATCGAAGCAAATCACAAATATTAAAATTTTGGGAAGTGGATATCCAGTCTGATCCAAGAATATATAAATATATGTATATCTTGATTATATTTTAAATTTGAAATATAGAAAATTATATAATTACTATTCTAGCACATAACTTTGAACAATTCTATTCACATTATTACTTATATAAAAGTATTATATAAAAAATAACAAATTTACGACAATTATATTTTTTTCTTAATTTTTGTGTTATTATAATTGTAACTTAAACTTAAAAATTACAAAATACGTAAATTCACTAGTTCTTTTAATTTTTATTTTATATATCATGCAAAAAATATTTTTGGAAAGCAAATTTGTATCAAAATTTTAAGATTATTTTTATTAATCAAAATGGATGAGACATCCGCAAATATTAGTAAATATTCGCAAATATCTATTTATTTTTCGGGTATAAAAATTTTAAGATTATTTGTATTAATCAAAATGGATGAGACCTCCGCAAATATTAGTAAATATCCGCAAATATCTATTTATTTTTCGGTTATCCGTTTTTCCAGATATCCGTATTTTTCCGAAGCAAAGCAAATACCAAAATAAGATATTCGTAACATTCGAAACAAATCACAAATACCTTGAAAAAATCTGGATACTCAATCTGTGCGCACCCCTAACTCTCAGTACTCCTGCTTCTCACAGACAACTTCTACAGGTTGCATGTTCAACTTTCTATTAACGCGATGATATTATGCATTTCCAAAAAAAACCTAAAAGGTTTTCCAGGATTTAGGATAGCACATACAGTGGGAGCTAGTGAATATAAATAATAGGAAAATTGCATTCTCTATCACAAAAAATTAATAATTCAGCTAAAAAAAAGTTGACTGTGATATTCAATGTATTTTATATCTTATATTACCAAAACACCTTTTATATCTACCGGCTCAACTTCTTCAACCAAGTTTCTATTTTTTTTTTAGAATCTCAAAATTTTCTTAAATGATATTGTTGACAGATTTCTTTGCATCTGAGGTTGAATTAATTGGAAAGTGAAACGCAACTTTTTCTTAAATTCCATCGCCGATGGTATGTTCTCCTACATCACTGATGTTTTTTTTGCTTCATTATCACCATTATTACCAATAAAATTCTATGATTGATTATCATCATTGATGATTAATGTCATATGAATCCTCAGTTTTATAGGGTGGTGAAAAATAAAGATGGTGGGTCAGGAAGTGTGTATCACCATATCTACAAAAAGCAGAGAAGGTGAAGAAGATGAAGTCACCAACTATACTATGTACAGAAGGTCTATACTATTTTTTAAAGGGTCCATACTATTTATTATATATTGTACATGTAAAACAAAATATTATTTATTTCAGATTTTGATTTTATTTTAAATATAAGCTATAACTTATATTTGGGTTTATGATTTAGTGACTAGGGTTTAGAATTTAATAATCAGGAATTGAGGTTTAAACAAAGTTTTAATATTTAGGGTCGAGAGTGGAACTGGAGTACTATTCTATTTTGGCTATATGGTATAGAATACTATTTAATGAATGTAGAATAAAAATGTGACTTTGTAGTGAATAAATATCTATTATATCATTGATATGAATATTGGTTTATACGTTATTTACACCAATACAAGTAATTTAAAAATTCAATATATAATTTCGTGAACCACATCCACCTAAATGAATTTGGTTCACATCCAACATATTATGTATTATTTCAACTTTTAATTTTATTTAAAATATTATAACTATATAGGTTTTGGATTTAGTGATTAGAGGGTTTGGGTTTAGAGAATATGGGTTAGAGTTTAGTAATTATGTTTAGAGATTGGGTTTAATAGGAATTGTTTGCGTTAATCATATTTTTAAAACAAAATTCTATTCTATTTTGTTTTCATATAATATTTATTTGGAAGGTGAGGGTTGAGGTTTGGGTTTAGTGACCCTATCATATATCGTTCCTTTTGACGATTAATAAAGACTGTATTTTGATCACCAATATGTATAATATTATGTATTTTGTTTCAATGTATTTGGGTTTATGGTATATACTTGGGTTTAGGGTTAGTGATTAGAATTTAGGGTTTAGTATTTATTTGGAAGGTGGGGGTTGAGGTTTGGGTTTAGTGATCCTATCATGTCTTGTTACATTTGACGTTTAATAAAGAATATTCTATTTGTTCACCAATATGTACTATAATATATATTTTATTCCATTATATTTAGGTTTATGGTCTATATTTAGGTCTAGGGTTTAGTGATTAGGATTTAGTAGTAAGGGTTAGAGCACTACAAGAAAACAATTTTTTTACGAGGGAGATATTCCTTGTAAAGTTGTTGTAATAGAGGTGTTACGACGAATTTACAAGGAACAACGTTTCGTTGTTAAACGCACACCGTAATGAGCTATTCGTCGTAATTGCCTTGTTAATTTACGACGAAGACGTGTCGTCGTAAAAGAGAAGTAAGAGGTTCGTCGTAAACGACTTGTTAGACTTCGTCGTAAAGACCTTGTTACCCCTCGTCGTAAAGTCATTGTTACCTGTCGTGGTAAAGTCATCGTTACATGTCGTCGTATAGTAGTGGTTACACACATGTAAATGTTACGAGGAATTTACGTATCCTCGACGTAAATTCGATGTAACAGTTTACGACGAATTACCATGTCAGTCGATGTAAATTCCTTGTAATACTTTACATCGACTTTACTATGAACAAACATATAATATTTATTTATATGAAATATTATATTGATAAATATTCAAAATATAAATATATAAATTATAAAATGAAATATTTAATTTTTATAATTAATAAAAAAACCATAATATAAAAGTCATAAAATAATATTTAAATTTATATTACAAAAAAAAAACAAAAAAAAAACAACGAAACGTTATTTGGGTCGAAGTAGTCATGGCCGGTGTCATCTTCTGTCGTTGGATGTTGCGGCATCCCGAGAGTCGTTCGTCTCGCATTCAACGCCTGCAACATAGTTGGATTTCCCACCGCAAAGAGGTGAATAAGATCTTCAAGTGAATCCAAGCAAGCCTTCTGAGAATCCATTTGAGACCGCATCTGAGAAGTCTCCTCATCCCGTCTTGAAACATATGACGAAGTCGCTCTTGGGACTTCGTTGATCAAGCCTATTCCCACGACCCGTCCCTTCTTCCTTGGAGCCACCTTTACCAAAAAATATATATACATTATTAATATTTAATTATATTATATAAAAGAATATAAATAAATTAAAATTTATTTTAAAATTTACCTCTTCAAAAATACGGTCGACTTCTTCCATAGTCAATTTGACCGGTAATCCATCGGGAGCCTCTTGGGTTAATTGTGTCTCCCGCTCTTCAACCCGAGCAGCCACATCGTTATAGTTTCTCTGATGCTGGATCAACAAAAACTCCATCTGATGTGGCGTGAGTCATCTTGAAAAGTTCACCCAAAGATGGTAAAACTCCAGTCTTCTCGTACTACAGAATAATAATTAAATTTTAAAAAGAAATTTAGTTAGTAAATAAATTAAAAGAATTAAATTAAACATTTAACATTAAACTTACAACATCGAAACGGATCCCGGCGTGCGGTTTTTGCCCGGTTCTATGAAGCATGGGGTCATTACCGGTTTTGTCATTTGTTCTCCGGCTTGTAGAGCACTTGGCCGACTTCTTGACCGACTCTGGATAGCTCCAAAAGGCGATGAGGCCATCCCATACATGCTTCGAGATCTTGGTAGGCTTCGCTTTATAACTGTGGAATTCCCACTTGTCCTTCCAATCCGAGACGGTGTTGGCAAGACGGAGTTTTACATTTGTTTCAAATCCCGCCTTCACATTCTCGGTGAGTGATATGTTCAAGTGCTACTTTTGCTGAATTTTTTTATTCCATATTAAAATAAAGTAAAATTTTCATATTAATACGCAACTTTAATTTTAATTTCTAACTTTATACACAGAGTTTTAAAGTGACCAAAACAATACACAATTTAATTTTTTTGGTCATTTAATACACCTACCAAAGTCCACATAAGCTATTTACTAGAAAGCGTTAACAAAATTGACGACATTGTTTACACCGTAAAGAAAACGCTAAATTAATCGTTCAGTGCTAAACCATGATTAGTAAACTAACCTTTGTCAAAAACGGTGTCATTTAAAGTGGTGATATCTCCAAATTGAAAACCCTATTTTTTGCATCCTCTCTTCGGGAAAGCATAACAGATCGTCTTTTTTTTGACGGAGATGATAGCTGTGACTCTGTGAAAAGTATCAGCTTGCAAAGATGAGGTATGACTCAGAAGCTAGCCCTAGTTAATGTCGTCGTTTTGGTTTGATTGTATACTCGTAGTTATTGGTTTTATGTCACAGTGAAATCGATGGTTTAAAGATGCACATTGGCTATGGCAGTTCAATGTTACACAAAGGGGGAAGTTCTTGTACTCGGGTCGAGTTTATGTCGGAGATTTGATCATCGACCCAGATATTCTTATGTGGTCAATTTTCGAAGATTTCATTGCAGACAGATGAATTAAGAGTAAGGTGGAGCAAGTTTGGTATAAGGTAGTCAATGAAGATATATCTGCAGCAAGATCGATATACAAAGACAAAGATGCTGAGATTAGGAAGTTTTGTAAAGAAACTAAAGTCTTGAGGGAAGTTTTTTTCTACATTGTGTATGAAGAGAAAAATGCAGATGAAGATAAGAGTGAGGATGGAAAGAAAAGTGAAGATGAAGAAAAGAGTGATGATGAAAACAGAGAAGAAGTCAGCGATGAAGAAGAAACCACTGAAAATAAAATCAGAGAAAAACAAGAAAAAGCCGTAAGTGGTCATCAATCAGACGATGAAGAGCAAATTTTAGACAAAGGAGCTGAAGATATTCGATTTCAGTGTTTATTTTCACAAGCCGAAGATACCCATGCTACACAAGCAAATCATGTTCCTGCTGAAGAAAGTGAAACTGATAGTGAAGATGATAGGCCTCTTCGAGGAGAAGAGTATCCAGATTCGCCGGTTGATATTGATGAAGAATGGGTTAATTTTCACAAAGAAGACAGGAAAACAAGAAAGAAGAAGAAACTAAATTCACAAAGAAGCCGTGCAGACTATGATAAGCCTCCATACATGTGGCTAATGCAAACATTTAACAATGGTGATGAGTTCAAAGATCTGTTGCTAAGGTATGTTTTGAAGACACAATATGATGTCAAGCTTAATAGATGGGAGTCGACAAAGCAAGCAGCTATATGTACACATGCAAACTAGTGGAGGATATATTGTTATGTGGAGAAACCAATCCATAAGTGGATGGTCAAAGTCTATGATGACGTTCATTGCCATTTGCCAACAGGAAGAGTGTGGATGTTGAAACAAGGAACTGTTGCAAAACTCTTCAAAGAAGAAGCAAGAAGAAGACCTGAAATAAGAAGCACTGATATCAAAGATGAGTTGATGCACCAATACAATGTCTCAGTTTTGATATATAAGTGCAGAAAAGCAAGACGGATTGCATTAGACATGGTGCTAGACACACAGAAACAATAATTTTCGAAGTTATGGGATTATGAAGCTGAGTTAAGGAGATCTAACAAGAACTGCAGCACTGAGATTGTATCGGTTGAGAAGGACGGGAGGCAGGTATTTGATAGGTTCTATGTGTGCTTTGAAAAGCTTAGAACAACTTGGAGAAAGTATTGCCGGCCTTTGATAGGACTAGATGGTGCTTTCTTAAAGTGTGAATTAAAAGGAGAGATATTAGCAGCTGTAAGGAGAGATGCAGAAAATAGGATTTATCCTATAGCATGGGCTGTAGCTAGAGGAGAGAACAAAGATTCATGGGAATGGTTTATTAAGAAGTTGCAAACAGACTTGGGTTTAAGATCAGGAACTGGATTTTCTTTTGTTTCAGACAGACAAAAGGTATGTATTTGTTCCTTAAGACACATCACTTCTGTGTTTCACTTTTCACTAATTTGGTATTGGGTTTTTTTTAGGGTCTGGAAATTGCTCTAGCAACAATTCTTCCAAATGCAGAACATAGGAACTGTGCAAGGCATGTATACGCTAATTGGAAGAAGACTTACAACAATGAAGATTGTAGACCTTTTTTTCTGAAAGGTGGCTTATAATCGAACAGTTCCAGAATAGGAATCACGGATGTATGAGTTGTGTGCATTTGACAGAGAAGCACATGACGACTTGAAGGCAGCTGAGGCAAACAGCTGGTGTCGTGCCTTCTTTTCTAACGCAGCGCGATCTGATAATGTTTACAACAACTTGTCCGAGAGCTTCAATAGGACTATTAAAAAAGCGAGAGAGTTGCCTCTGATTAATATGTTGGAAACGATAAGGAGGCAAGCCATGACTCGCATTTCCCACAGGTGGGTGAAGACAAACCGATGTCTACTGGATTTTCCAAAAAAAGTAGCTGATACTTTAGAAGTGAACCGAGAAACTAGCAATCATTGTACCCTCTACAGAAGTAGTGATAACTTGTAAACAAACGCGGACCTGATAAAGAAACGCGGACCTGGTACTTAATGTCGTTGTACCATCTACAGAAGTAATGATAACTTAATGTCAACTTTTTTTACGTCGACATTATGTGGCCTTGTTTACGTCGACGTTACGTGGCCTGGTTTACGACGAAAGTACCAGACCCGCGTTTTTTACGTCGACATTACGTGGAGAATATGAATCTCTGAAAGTCAAATCCCTAAACCCCAAAGTTACTTATCTTACAACATTATCTCTTCTTCTTCTCTTAACTATTTTACACATTCATCCTCTTTATCCAATTTTTCTTATCCAATTTTTCTAAACCCTAAGCTCTTAATCAAAATTTTAAAACTCAAATGAATAATAGTTATATATTATTACATAAGAAACACAACATTTGGTACACATTGTACATCATTCAGAATCATTCAAGTTCTCATCAACATCAGCAAAATCATCATCACTCACATCAAACTTGTCTTCGCCTGCTTCATCCGTCACATCTTCGGAAAGATCTTCATATTGACGGTTATCGGGATCAATAAGAAGGATTTGACCAGTTTCTTGATCAGCTACTGCTACTTGCATAGGTGGTTCTTCTTGCAAAGGTGGTTCTTCTT
The DNA here is from genome assembly GCA_932364175.1 of Eruca vesicaria subsp. sativa. Taxonomy (NCBI): domain Eukaryota; kingdom Viridiplantae; phylum Streptophyta; class Magnoliopsida; order Brassicales; family Brassicaceae; genus Eruca; species Eruca vesicaria. The sequence goes on along the minus strand of CAKOAT010072933.1, from coordinate 120,768 downwards.
TGGCAATTATTCGTCCACGATGTGTAATCTTGATAACAACTAACCAAGTTATCCCCGAGTTTCTAAGGCGAGGATATGGGATGAAGCTTACTTTCTCGGTTTGGGAAGCTAAAATGAAAGGCTCGAATTTGTTGTATCTTCTTACAGAGTTGACATTCATAACACCAAATTTGTTAAAGCAAACACTCATGTTCACAATAGGGTCAAACCAGTCACATTTGAAGAGGACACATTTCAGCTTCAATAGTCCCGCAAATTCCACTTCAATAATCTCCTGCAAAATCCCATAAAAGTCTGTTTCGCCTTTCACGCATATTCCATAGTTACTTGTAGCCCAACGACTCTCATAGTCGTATGTATGAAAGGTAAAACCTCATGTAAAATACATAGATGATATGGTGACTTTAATATGGGACCTCAGACCAAATCGTGAAACCATGCGGGATAATATGGATCGTCTTCTTCCACCTACAAAACATTATAACGTAAATATTTCATAACGATAATATGGATCTTCTTTATATTTGAGTGAACTATATTACTTGAGATTTTAACCACGTGACATAGTGTTGATCTTTCTGTCGCTCTAGTTTGGTTACGGGTATTCCAGGTATTGCTTCTTCTACTTGTGTTACAAATGACCTGCAAATCAAAAAAAGTATATCACTTCATATAATTAAAATACACATAAATATTTACCTTTCAAATGAACGCATCACTGCATGCTCACAGTTAGCAGAATATAAGTGTATGCACTATGCTTATCCTCTTCACTAAACCACCATATTTCTCTCAATCTACCACCAAACCGGCCAATTTGGCAGAAAATGTCAGGAACATCCTTTATTGGATACGTGGGCACGACACCACCATCATCATATCTTCTAGGAAATCTTTTTCTGGTACGAGCTGTTGGTGCAAAGTAGTATGCTGTGAAGTGAGATGTTTCTGCTGTCAAACTTCCAACAATTATCGAACCTTCCACCTTTACAAGATTTTTTGCTTTCCCCTTCAAATGTTTCATGGAGCGCTCATAGGGATACATCCATCCATGGTGAACAGGCCCACGAAGCAGTGCCTTGTATGCAAGGTGGACTACAAGGTGTTCCATAACATAAAAAAATGTTGGAGGAAATATCTTCTCTAGGTTGCACATGTTGATCAGAATGTTCTCATGAAGTTGTTCAATAACTTCTTCCTTGAATGTACGTATGCTTAGGTCTCTGAAGAACGCTCCAATGGATGTATATTGAAAAAATAACCCAGCTAATAACAGTTCATAACATATTTATATATAATTAATCAACAAAATTATTTGCAAGTGCTTCATGTACATTTGATGGAAGCAGCTCAGCAAAAGCGAATGGCATTAGTCGTTGCATAAACACATGACAATCATGACTCGTCATTCCTGAGAATTTTTGACCCTTTTCAACACACCTTCAGAGATTTGAAACATAACCATCAGGGAACTTAACTTCCGATGCAACCCAGTTAAACAAACTCGTCTTTGCTTCTGATGATAATCGGAAGATTGGAACTGGAACACTTCCATTAATTTGGATATGTAACTTACTTTTTGAGAAAATATCAGGTAAGTCCATCATTGACTTTTTGCTATCTTTTATCTTCCTTGTTACGTTGAGTATTGTATTCATGATGTTGTCAAAGAAGTTCTTCTCTATATGCACAGCATCGATGTTGTGGTGTAAAAGAAGATCCTTCCAATAAGGCAACTGCCAAAATATACTCTTTTTATGCTAATTATGACTGACCCCATACCCATCAGACATATTTCTAAGAACCTGCTAGTTTCTTCCCCGCAGAACAGTTTCTTGAGCTCCGTAGTAATCAATTTGCACTAAGATCTGTTCTCCGGTGAGATATGGAGGGGGACTATCCCTGACAGATTTTTTGTACCTAAACAATGTCTTATTTCTTCGGTACGGATGGGTAAGGGGAAGAAATCAATGATGACAATCAAACCAACAACTCTACCTACCATTCTTCAATTGAAAAGCATTTGTTGATCCAAGAAAATGTGGACAATATAACCTTCCATGTGTAGTCCATCCAGACATCATCCCATCGGCATGAAAGTCACTAATCGTCCACAGCAGAACTGCTCGCATCGTAAAATTGTTTCTCAAAGAACAATCATACGTCCGCACCTCTGAGGACCACAAGTCCTTCAGCTCTTGTATTAATGGCTGAAGAAAAAAATCTAGCGACCGTTTTGGATGCTTCGGACCAGGGATTAATATTGTCAAGAATAGAAATTCTTGTTCCATGCACATCTCCGGAAGTAGGTTGTATGACGTAAGAATGACTGGCCACAAAGAATATTGTCTCCCAGACATTCCAAAAGGAGCAAATTCGTCTGTGCATAATCCAAGATAAACATTCCGAACATTACTAGATAAATCAGAGTGTACCTTATTGAAATGTTTTCAAGCTCTTGCATCTGATGGATGAGCAATCTCACTATCCCTCTGGACATGTTCAGCATGCCACCTCATTGCTCTGGCAGTTCTCTCCGATTGATATAATCTTGTCAACCTGTCTGTAATTCGTAAGTACCACATCATTTGGTACGGTACCCTATTCCTCCCCCGACCTTGCGGTTTGAATCGTGGCTTCTTGCAGAATCGACACTCTTCAAGATTATCATCGTCTCTCCAGTAGATCATTCAGTTGTCGATGCAAACATCTATCATCTCCGAAGGCAACCCAAGACTATAAACCAATTTCTGAATCTCATAATAAGATCCAGCTGACACGTTGTCTTCTAGCAAGTACTCTTTGAACAACTCGGCCCATGCATCCATGCAATTCTCAGATAGATTATGATCCGTTTTAATATTCATCAATCTAGCTGCTAGAGATAATTTAGAGAAACCTTCTCTACAATCAGTGTAGATTGGTTGATTTGCAGCTTCTAACATTTCATAAAACCTTTTTGCATCCAAATTAAGTTCTTCCACATTTCCAGTTTCATCAGCTATTGTTGTAGTAGTTTCTAAAAATGCATCAGTAATCATGTCGTGAACCCTATCATGATCTATCATCTGTTCCTCCTGATAGTAACTATTTTCCTTAAGCAGATGATTCGATTCCTGATTACCAGCATTATGATAATTACTATTATTACTACTACCTTCATTTCCACCCTAACCTTCTCCATGTTGAAACCAAATATATTAATGTGGTGTAAACTCTCTGTGTACTAAATGTTTCCAAACAGTTTCACTATGTGTAAATTTTTGTATTTTTGCACTTCAGACAAGGACATAACATTTTACCGCTTTTCTGCGTGAGCGGTGTACAGTCTGCCTGGTGCATGAATGTCTCTAGCCCGGCAAGAAATGCATTCGTCACTCTACCGGCGTAATCTTTATGCGTATACATCCAACTCCGTAATTCGTAAATATTTCCACCTCCAGACATTTTTTTTATTTGTTTTTCTTTTTTTTTTCGTTTGTGTAGATTGGGAATGAGAATGGTGATATATATAGAAATGTTTTGGGTTTGGTAGGTGAAAACATTTACAAGTGATTTACAAGGAAACCAATTTAGTAGGATTTTACAAATTTTTAACATCGTTGTTACAACGAATTTACAAAAACACTTGTGAGAGTTGAACTACACTTAAAAAATGTTTTCACCTACCAAAAAGTAAGATGTTGTGGTAAAACACATGTTAATTTACATGCCTTTTACGACGAATATTAATGTTTGTCGTATATGCGTTGTAATTTAGGACGAAATTACTACGAAACTTAAAAAATATTTAAAACCCTATTAAATAAATAACTTGGTCATTTTCTATGTAATATCGACGTAAATTTACGAAGAATTTGCGACTACGGTAATGTAAAAAAAAACTAAAAAGAGTTTACAATTACCGGAACAGTTTTTATCAACACCCTCCCCATAACTTTCCTCGAGCTATCTACTTGAGGAAAAGCCTCGAGCTATTTCCTTGAGGAAAAGCTATGAGGAGTTGATGAGAACTATTATGGTAACTGTGCACTCCCTTCAGTTATAAATTGTGTGTTTTGTATTTTTTTTTGTTACAATCAACGGAACAGTTCCTAACAACCCCGCATAACTTTCCTCGAACTATCTACTCGAGAAAAAGCTATGCAGAGTTGATAAGAAACTATTCCGATGACTATGCACTTTTTTTTACAATCACAGGAATAGTTCCTAACAACCCCGCATAGCTTTCCTCAAGCTTCATATTCGATAAAAAGCTATGCAGAATTGGTTAGAAACTATTCCGGTGACTATGATTCGAATGTTTTGATTTTTTTTTCATTTTTTTTTCTATTTGTTGGTGTGTTTCGAAGAGTGATCAAATGACTTATATATAGGAAATTTTCGAGCTTGGTAGGTAAATGTGTAACAACGAATTTACAACCTCTTTACAACAAAATATTTTACTTGTCATTTACAAGTTAACCACATAGGGTTACAACGTGTTTACAACGAAAATAGTTAGGTGAAGCTCACTCCATAAACATTTTCTCGAAAAGTAACTTTAACAGGTTTCGTCGTAAAAGTCACGTAAAATTACAAGTAAGTTACGACGAAATTTCTCTTTCCTTGTTATCTCGTCGTAATTTTACATCGGTTTTACGACGAAATCTATTCCACGTAATTTTATGTGTTCTTTACGACGAAGTCAAGATTCGTCGTAAACTCCACGTAATGTACACGTAAGTTTACGACGAATATTTTTCGTCGTAAAGTTTCGTTGTTACGATAACGTTTTCTTGTATTGGAGTGGGTTGTGATAAGGTTTAATTTTTAGATTTAGAAGTTGAGATCGAGTTGGTATCATATACTATTTTAGTGATATGGAATAGAACGTATGAAAATTTCGTGGTTATTATGTAAGTGACGTGTCTCACTTTTCTTCCCCAAGAAGTCAACAATTCTGATTTAATTATGGCCATACTTCCTCTCGTCTATATATTAGTAACCGGAAACTTGGTCTTAGAAAGGGCATAACCAAACCTTTATTGGGTTAAATGTTAGCGAATGGATTATGTCAAAATCATTGCCATATTTTTAATTTTGATTACTGATTTGTATATTGAGCAAGTTCTCCCAGTAATTTACTCAAAGCAGTTTTGTTTACTTAAAAAAATAATAAAAATGTATGAACTGTTATAAGTTATAACTATGCAAGATATTACGTCAGATTTCATTTGCTTGTTCTTCTTCCTTTTGCCAACTACTACCATTCACTTTTCTGATAATATTTTTTTTCTTTTTTTTTTCTTATTTATCTAGAGTATTTCGAGCGTAAAAAAACTTCAAATCTATCTTATTAAATCAGAAACATTAGGTTAGACCTAACATTTATTTTGTTAGTTTTAAATTAAATACATCTTTCTACTTTATAGTTAAACCTACATAAATCACTAATATTTCTTTCTTTATACTATTATCCATACTTCCAAACGATATATTTATATCTTTATACCATTATACATGTTTCCAAACAATATATACATTTATTTATACTACTATCTATGTTTCCAAACAACACTATTATTAATTTTATGTCCAAACAATATACTCATTTATTTATAGTATTATTCATGTTTCTAAACAACACTATAATTAATTTTATGTCCAGCAATACAAAATATTAGATCTTACCCTTTAATAATTTCTCACAATTTTCTTATAAATTATTTAGATAAATTAAAATTCAAATAATATATAAAACAATGAAAATAAACTTATTTTTACAAGTTTAAATATTACATATCAGTTATCCATCAGTTTAATCCGTTAGTCTTGGGTTTTAGTGATTTTTAAAAATATGGATATTTTAAAAAATTAAAACTGAATTATCGGATCACCGGTTTAATAGTGTTCAGGTTGAATTTAAAAATACTGATTTAAATGCAAAATATTTTAAATAGACAAATTCTTTCAGATTACCAAAATATTTTTAAAAAATTAAAACTGAATTATCGGATCACCAGTTTAATAGTGGTTCCGGTTGAATTTAAAAATACTGATTTAAATGCAAAAATATTTAAAATACATAAATTTTTTCAGATTACCAAAATATTTGTTAAGTTATTTATGAAATTTTTCATCATAAAATGTTATACGATTTCAAAGTTAAGATCAAGGTTATGTTTGAATTTAACTTAAGCTATAAAAATAAAAGTAAAAAATTCTAGAATTTTGTATAATATTTTAAAAACTTTGGATAGTTATTAAGATCGGAAGTAACTAAACTCTCAACTTATTTTTCTAACGCAACTATTAAGTTTGAATTTGATTTTGCACTTCGAACAAACGTATAGAATTAGTGTTTTTACTGCACGGTTACATCTACATAATGCACCGCTTGATGCTATTAATACAAATGGCAGTTTTGATATTGTTCTTTAAACATAAAATTGAATTGAACAAATTCAAAACTATATAAAATAAATTATATAGAATACATCAGAAAAATAAAATCCGTGCGGGTGCGCGGATCATGGTCTAATCAATTTTCAAAGGAAATACATTTTATGAATAGATTCTTTCTCTGAATATGTAAATAAGCCGAATTGTTTTTTTTTTCATATTTATGTGGGTGTTGGAAAACAATTTGACCTACTCTCATATAAGAGATAAATCTATTGACATCCCAAATCTGTCTCTTTACACAAAAATTTTATTTGCACATATTTTATGTTATTATTTTCTATTGGGAAATTGAGGTTGCAGTCATATTTTTAATCCAATTCCGTGATACTAAGGTCAAAGTATTATACGGAATAAACATAAATGAAGACACATTTATATTAACTATTATTTGTCTAGAGATCGCGTTGCGTTTACGAGCACTGATAATTATTTTCCTTTTTCTTTTTCTTTTGTCATACCATGAGAATAATTTCATAAGCAAAAATTGTCCATCTATCTTATTAAAGTTGTAGTACTCATTAGGTTTGTTTGGAAACTTAAATAGTAGTAATAAAGAGTTTAACGTTGTTTGGCTATAAGTTTAATAGAGTTATAATAGAATTGGGCTTTTGTTTAATTTATTTTATGTTATGATTTGATTTAGTCATTTGGCCCATTGTAGTAATTTATGTTTTTAGTTTATATTTTATATAAAGACCATATTCAATTTTATTTATTGTTGGCTAAATAAAAAATAACATCAGTTTTTAATATAATAACAATTTACATTTCAAATAATTTAATACTCAAATATATTTCATCTAAAGTATTTTACATTATTCAAATTATCATAAAGACACAAAATATTTGAATAGTTTTAACTAAAATATTAAAATTTTGTTTTCGTAACTAGATATTTATCCGAAACACCTATTCCCCCTCCCCCAAAAATCAGTTTTACCCCGATTAATCTAAAATTAATCTTAGAAATCGTAACCAAACTGTTATCATATTGAAACCAAAAATTTATCTGATATTAGTCGGTTATTATAATTATTACCAAACTCAGCTCAAACCAAAAGAATCGAACCGGACGCAAATCAATTTATATAGATAACAGAACAGATCTTATATCTGTAGAATTAAAAAAACTACGAACATAAAGAATCCAACAAAAGTTGAACCCAAAATCAAACCCCAGTCCTATTACATTTAATACGATCATAGTTTTTGAAATACGGTAATAACCGATGACTTATGAATATATTATACTTTTCCAAATTAAGTTAAACCCGCACCGGTGCGCGGGTCAAGATCTAGTTTTAGATTAAATCATAAAGATGATAAGGTAATTGGGAAAGGGATATTTACTTGTGTATAATATGATAGTCAGAACACGATCCTCCCCATCTTTATATCTGTCCCGTGGAAAGTTCCCTCGATATAAGATTCGGATTATTTTATTTCTTTACATTTTTTATTTATTTCTTTTATACATTATTCAAATGTAATGTCATTTTTTGAGTAGCCCACTTGCTTATAAGTTATAACTTTGCACGAATGCACGAATCCGAATGTAGACAGTTTTTATTTGAATATTAGAAGAAGATGCTGGAATTGTTATATTTTTCTTCGTCAAAGATGACAGCAACATAGCTAATTTACTTAAGAAATTTTCTAGGATAAACCTAAATTTTTTTTTTGTCACAAATATAGACCTTAAAAATAAAAAATGACTAATATAGATTTGAATGTTATTAAAAGAAGTAAATATATATTTATACACTTAAAGTTAATCAATTTAGATATTAGAGTTTAGAATTAAGAGATGAGATTTCTGATTTAAGGTTTACAGTTTAGGGTTTATGATTTATGGTTTAGAGCTGAGGAGTAAAATTTAGGGGATGAGATTTCAAAATTTTAAATATAAAAAACTTTTAAAATAAAAAATAATATTTTAGTCATTTAAATTTTTGAATTCTATTTCTATGACAATAACTTAAAAAAAAAAATCTATTCTCTGAATATAGCGAACCTATATATGAATTTGATGTTCGAGTGGTTCGGTAGGTAAAGATTGGACGTGATTGGTAAGTTAGTTTTAAAAAAAAATGGTTAAAAAACATATGGTAATTAAAAGATGGTGGAAAGTGAAAAACATATGGTAAAAGATTGGACCTGATCAAACTCTCAAGTGTTTATCAAAGCAATCAATCAGAACCGACAAACGTTCTCTACGGGACTCTCTCGAACATCGTTTCTCTAGTTTCTTCTTTCAGTTTGTGTCATTTTAGTTTTATTTTCAGACTTCAAAATGGGTTGGCTGATAATATTGCAAGAACAAAGCTTAGGTTCACATATTCACCGTATCTTTTATCACCAATCAAATTACTACTTAAACTAGTAACTAAAAATATTATTTAAAAAACAAGTAAAAAACTAATGACACCAATTTTAACAACGTTAACGCCGCTAATTATATCCTAACCCTAAGACATAAATTTAAAACATAACCATAAACTCAAACCCTATATCATTAACTAAAATTTTAACCTTAAACCCAAACCGTAAATCCTAAACCGTAGATCCTAAACTCAAACCCT
>CAKOAT010072933.1:77288-111639 GCA_932364175.1 Eruca vesicaria subsp. sativa | reverse complement strand
TTAAAGGAACAACATCAACATTACCCCAAACTTTTAGGATATAGGATTTGGGTTTAAATTTGACGATTTGAGTTTAGGGTTTAGGGTATAAGGTTCGGATTTAGAGTCTGTAATTTGAGTTTATGATTTAGGGTCTAGGGCTAGGTTTAGGATTTAGAATTTAGGATTTTCGTTCAGAAAGAGTTAGATTTTAGGATTTAGAATTTAGAATTTAGAGTTTGAAATTTGGTTTTAGATTTAGGTTTAGGGTGTAGAGTTTAAAATTTAAGGTTTTGTTAGCAGCGTTTGCATCGTTAAAATTGGTGTCATTATTTCTTTTTCTCTTATTTTAAACTCTTTTTTGAAAAAATATTTTTAATTATTAATCTGTGTGACAATTTGATTAGTGATAAGAGTTATGGCGAATTTAAAAGTTCACTTTAGGAGAGAAACCTAAGTTTTGTTCATATTGCAAAGACTTATCATTGTAATGAGACATCTAAGCCTTAAAACTTTTTTCTATTTTAATTTAATACTAGATATGTGCTGACATAATTTTGTACGAATACTTATTAGTTTAAGCTTTATTAATTCAAAACAACATAGTAACTTATAATTTTTGTTTTGAAATTTTTATAAATGACAACAGTTATATACCAAAATATTTTAAGAAATGTATGTATACAAACATTTTGCTTGATTTATACTTAATTATTATTTTTATGTTTTCCATATTTTATTTCTATAATAAAAATGTATATTTCAGGATAAAAATATAATACATAAGAAGCATATAGAAGTTAACAAATTAGCATTGATTGATTTATATTTAGTTATAGAGAAGTTAACAAATTAGCATTGATTGATTTATATTTAGTTATAAATTTTTATATCTTGATTTTAAAATTTTAGAATAAAAATATATTTTTAATTAAATGATCACATTTACATTTTACAACATGATTTATAAGTATAATAATATGCAATTTATTATATGGTTAAGCATATAAAATATAGAATAGTTAAAATGAAAAACGAATATAAATTTAGAAAAATAAATGAAATTAATATCCGAAGTAAAATTATATTACAATATAGTGACACATCTAAAATATATAATGGTTACAGAAAAACGTAAATCAGTATATATATAAATTAACATCCGCACGGGCGCGATCAAGCTCTAGTAATAAATTATATATGAAGTTATTAAACATATGACAAATAAATAAATTTACTTAAATCATGAAGTTACAAATTAATTAGCAAATTCACTTAAATGTTTTAATTAAAATATATATTTTCAAGATAGCAATCTAATACAAAAATTAACTCATTTAAAAAAATATAATATTATCAATATAAATTCGTTTTTATATATGAATCTATTAAAACATGAAAATAAGCAAAACTACCTAAAATCATTATGAAGTTTTGCTTATTTTCATGTTTTAAAATTGCACCTAAATCACAAAGAGTTACAAATTAATCAGCAAATTCACTTAAATTTTATAATTGAAAAATATATTTTCAAGATAACAATCTCATATAAAAGAATTAGCTTGTTTTCTAAAAAATATAATATTATTAACATAAATTCCTTTATATTATATAATAAATTACATATGAAATTATTAAAACATGAAAATTAAGCAAAATTAAAAAAAATCAGGAAAAAGTTGATAACTAAGCAAATTTACTTCTTCAGATAATAGTATATATAGTATTGAACAAAAATAAAGTGAAAAAGGCGGTAAAGTTAATACGATTGTTAATAATAATAATAACTTTTCTAATTAACTATAAATATAATATTAACAAAAAAAAACATAATTTTGTTTTTATGTTGGTTCCGGCCGTTTTGTTTTCAAAAAAAAAAAAATTTTGGGTGTTTGTTTGATTTTTTTTTAAAGGGCTTATGTTTGTTTGATTGGTAATCTTCAAACCTATTAATGTTATGAGCTAGTATATGATAGACTTATTCTTGGGTTCACCCCTAGGGTGAACCTCTAGGTTCACCATCCAATAGGATTACATTATTTCATATTTGATATCTTTTTAAAAAGGAAAGAAAATCTTATTAAGTTATATTATGTTTTTAAAAATAAAAATAGAAAATAAATAAATAAAAAATAAATAAAAACGAAAATAATTCTTTAAATAAAATATTTTAGCATTAAACACTAAACTATTATCACAAACCCTAAATCCATGGTTAAATAATAAACCTTTAGATAAATCTTATAGTGTTTTAAAAATTTAATATTTATGATTTACCCAAGGGTTTAGGGTTTAGGATTAGAGTTTAGGGTTTAGGATTAGAGTTTAGGGTTTAGGATTAGAGTTTAGGGTTTAGTGTTTATGATTTACCCAAGGGTTTAGGGTTTAGGATTAGAGTTTAGGGTTTAGTGTTTATGATTTACCCAAGGGTTTAGGGTTTAGGATTAGATTTTAGGGTTTAATGTTAAAAACATTTTTTTTTAAAGAACTTTTTTTTTTATAAAAGTTATCCAAAGGTTTATGATTTACCTAGGGGTTTAGGTTTTAGGATTAGAGTTTAGGGTTTAGTGTTAAAATATTTTCTTTAAAAAAAAATCATTTCCGTTTTTATTAATTATTATTATTATTTATTTATTTTTTTTATTTTTATTTTAAAAAACATAATATAACTTAACAAGATTTTGTTTCTTTTTTTTTAAAAAATATCAAATATGAAATAGTGAAATCCTATTGGATGTTGAAATAAATATATTTTTGTGTACTTGCGCATATTCAGTTCTAGTTATAAGTTATAACTTACATGAAAAAGAACTTATAGTTCAAACTTGAACCTATTGATTTATGCTTTAATGATAACAAATCACATATTAAAAATGTTCAAAACTAGTGGCGGTCACTCTAGATTTAAATGGAAATGCGTAGAGAAAGCTTCAATCATTTTATGAATATGGTGATGTTTAAATGATTAAAAAGATGCAGTTATTTTCTTAGCACAAATATATCGATTAATATTTTGTTCTACATGGAGAACCAAGAATCAGTAACACCTAAACAGAAGTTCCTTTCATAACTACACGAACCAGAAATTGTGTGTGTGTGAGTGTGTTTTTTTTATGTAAACTTCGGTTATATACCGATTAGACATTGATTATTGCAATCTACATATTCGTACCAAATATAGTATTTTTCTTTGTGCTTAAAAGAATTTGTTCTATAGTTTCACTCTTAATGTGTACATCGTCCCCTTTCAACTGCTAAGATTAATTCTTTTTTTTTTTAAGAAAAAGAAAGAATTGTCAGCACAACTTGTAAATTTGAATAAATTATAGCTAGTAATATACTATCAATTATAAATTGTGTCTTTTTCGCTTAAGAAATCTTGTGAAAGAGACATACCCTTCACTTTCAACTAATAATTTCGTCTTTTCAGTAATATAATGATATTTTCGCGTACCCGAATCCTCAAAACGAGATACAATGTGACCATTTATTATTTCATTTAAAATACTCCCTCAATTTCTTTTTATAAGATGTTTTGGTTGACTGCATGGAGATTAAGATATTTATCTAGTACTTTTTAAAAATAGTTTTAGTGATATACTTTTAAAATCATTCAACCAATTATAAAAATACTGAAATTTTTTATTGGTTGAACAGTTTCCAATAAAGTTAAAATTAACCTTAAAATTTCAAAACATACCTTACAATCTCAAAACATCTTATATTTTGAAACAACAACCTACTAAAACATCTTATAAAAAGAAACGGAGGGAGTAGTTCATTATTCTATCATATAGCATATTTGTGTTCATATGTAGAAGGCTCTCCATTACGGAATCACTCACTTTCTTTTATAATTCATCACCTTGTTTCAATCTATTTTATATACACTAACACACACGCACAGCCACACACTCGGCTTACTCTTGATTCTAACTACCATATGCTTTGTTAAGAGTATGATACTAAACGCATAACCCTTGATCGCTTTATACGTTGATTTTAAGTAGCAGATAATATAAAGAAAAGGGCATCTAATTATCTTCACAGAATATTAAATACGCAGTACAAATACTTATATATAAAACGTATATATGTAAAATATATGTACTATTTCAGATCTTCGAATAGCACTTGATCTTTTTAGTGTGTGGACTCAAGTGGAGCCAGACAGTCTTTGCCTTTTTCTTTCACTTCTTTTCAATTTTTGTTTTGATTATCGTTTACTAATTATTAATTTCTTTGGTAGCAATCTTTGGTGCGCATCCTCTTCGAGAGCACCACTTTTTGCTCCCAACTTGCTTGTATTTATATGCATATATCAGTTATATATAAAAGATGTATATCATATAAATATGTTTTTGATAAATTTTATGTGTTTAAACACCATTTTTTGATTTTTTTTTTTTTGCGCTTACAAATTACTACAATTGGTCTACCCCTAGTTTAGTTTCACAGTGATATACAAAACAAACAAACGAAAAACAGTAACTAGACTAAAATGATAGTCCATGTCTTCTAGTGGTGGAGAAATGTCATTTAGTGAGTTTGAATACTAGTTCGGAAGCCAACACGTGTCGCGCACTCTGACACTCTAGTGGTGGGTGCTTGTGCTCATGTCAGGTTAAATTAGATTAATACTTGTTTAAGAAAGTTTACTATATTCGACAAAAAAGAGAAGGAGGTTTACTATTTTTCCAAATAATGGGCAGATGTGACCCAACCACTTATTAATTTCATTTCATTACAACTTGTTTATACATATTCGTTTTTGAACTAGGAATGGTAAAATCAAGTATCAAGTATGACGTTTTTTAGAACAAATGCGATGTATATTTGTTAACAAAAAAGTACATAGTATGTTTATAATACACACGTATACGAAACAAGATCGAAAAATTATATCTATCACAACTATTTTAAATCTTAAATACACTTGATTTTGTAAATATTAAACAGTTTAAATCTACCATTGCTATGGTTGTTTTGCAATAAAAAGAGTTGTTAACTAAGAATGGGATTCGGATCCATTTTATTAGGATCTGGCCTTATATTTATGGTATTTATAAAAGTATATTAAAATAAAGTATGTTTTCAAGCATATGCATCAAATTTCGAGTGGAAAATTTAAAACAAGTTTTTACTAATTGATTTAATTTCCCTGTAGTAAATTCAAATTAGTATTGAAAACAAGTGAGATCGTATACCTTTTCATGGCGTTGCGCTGTTGGGGCTACTTATAAATGTTATTTTTGACTGATACTTGTCTTAATGCTATTACTGAAAACAAGTGAATTTTAACACCGTGGATGATATTTTCCTTATGTCAAATTGATGTGTCATGTATCTCGATAATAAAATTGTCACTAATTTAGGTTGAAGTCTTAAATATCAATGGATTCTAAATATTTCGGATAATGAATGTACAGCAGAAGCCTCTTAGCTTTACATGATGAATAAAAAATTTATTTTAGACAATTTCATGTATGAGAGACATGAAGATAACCTCGAGAGAGTTCAGACGGATTGTTCGCACCTAGTGGATATGAGTTCAAATCCGAAAATTAGCTAACATTTGCGATAAAGATCGAGGTGTTCCAAAGATTACAAGAGAATTTTGAGGATGTAAGCCTGTCTCATATTCTTTGGAATAGAAATGGTCGGACGGATGCGTTAGCGAAAGAAGCAAAGACCAGAAGTTATATTTTCTCCCTTATAGATCAAACTCGACTAGACGGAAATACTCTCCAAAAATTGGCTCGTCTGACCATCAATTAATTTAACTTAGATGAACAACCTACAAAAAAAAATTTGGTTTTGATATTTACCGAAAACAAAATTGATGCTAGTTGACTAGTTTGAGTTTAGGTTTCAGTCCAAATAATTTATACGTTAATTCAATAATATATGATCTAGGAAATTTTTAACATTAACAGTTAGATATATTCCAGATTTAGGTCAGAGAATGTGATATCCAATATACTCTATAATTTAAGTGTGTGTTTTTCCAAAACCGAACAGATCAACCGAGCGGACATATAAAAAACATCTATTATATAAAAATGAGTATAAGAATCATTAAGCTGACAAAATAGTAAAAAGTGAATTTTAAAAATTCGTAAAAATATCATAACAAAATTTTGATAAAATTTTATTTCTATTTATATTTTTCATTTGTTCATACAATATAAAATATCAGTTAAAGTAATTTTTTTTAATATAAAAAGGTGATATATATATATAGAGTAATATATTTGAGAAGCTTTTGGACAACCAAATATATATTGTGATATAAATATCTATCATTTTAAGATGAAGTACCAATATGAAGTAACGATTAAAATAACCTTTTAATTATATCATATGACACTAGAAATTAACTATTTCTAATTTTTAGCATTAATTAGTCTTAACAAAACTTCCTTTAAAATGCAATTAATTATCTTATTTATGGTCAATATTATTGATTTTTTCAAGGGCGCCCTTGTTTCAAATGAAAATATCTCTTAAAGAATTTTCCTTAAAGTAAACAAACAATCAATTCTACCCGAAAATTATTGTATATATAAAAATTAATACAACCATATAATATAAAATCAATATGAAAATTATTTTTACCATTTTGTAAACATTAAAATATCATTTTTCCTATCCAAAATTAAATAATCCTTTTATATTATATATAATAACTACTTTCAAAAATTTAAATACTAATATACATGAATAATATAAAATAAAAATAAACTCTGTACTTATTGTATGACTAATAATTTTATATGCGTTAAAAATCCGAAGATACAAAACAACATCAATACGGTATATACTTATTATATAATATGATCTATTTAATGTAAGATTTTATATTTAAAGCCTATTTTAGAAATTTTATTGAATATATATTTGAAGGAGTCATGTGAGGTGTGAAAAGTTTGGCCATGCTTCAGGATCTTGAATCATTGAGATTAGTTCCTTGCAATCTGTTCCGAATGCCTGACACGTCAAAACATGCAACATGCACTCCATCGCCCACAGTAGAGCCTCCAATTCCGTATAAAGGGGGGGGGGGAGATCCTCGTATGTTGGTTCCTTGCTCCCAAGAGTTGAATTTCGCCACTTGCATCCTTCCATGTCCATCCACAACCACTGAAGTGTGTGTCATCTGTCCATGATCCATCAATCGTACACTTCTCTGAGTCTGATATAGGTTCCTGAAGGTGGTCCTCCATCATTACTATCGCTGTCGTACTATTAGCCTCAAACCAGGCATGCCCTTCTGCCTCTGCATGTTTGATAGTTTCCAAATGGTCCATGTCTATTCCTCTGAATAGTTTGTCGTTCCTAGCCTTCAAAATGTACCTGATAATCCAAGGGTAAGGGTCTTTATCAAGGTCAGGATCTTCAATGTCATTCTTCCTCCAGAACATATAATCAATATTCGTGAAATGGCTAGTACTGAGAAACACTGAAGGCGGAGATGGGGTGTTAGCAAGTGCTCAAGTCTGTAATGCTTCCGGGCAATAAAAAATAGCATGATTGATCGTCTCATCTGCAGCTACGCATCTAAGACAATGATTATCACACCTCACATGACGATGTATTAAGCTACTTGTTACTGCTAATTGTCCTGAGATAGTTTTCCATATTACATGTTTGATCTTTGGTAGAGCTTTAATATTACAAGCATGGGCTTGGAGTTTGATAATACTTGGTTCCAGCAGTGGCTCTATTTCCTTGTTCAAAATGTTAGTTGCTACCCAGTATCCAGACTTGACTGTGTATCGTCCATTCGTCGTGTAGGACCAACAAAATTCATCTCTCTGATGTCTTTGGCTTATGACCAAAGATCGTATGAGCGGGATATCCTCTGGGCTGACATAGTTTTCCAATAATTCTGAATTCCATTACTTTGGGTTTCCACTTATGAGTTGGCTTACCGGCATCATAGGATGTACTGTTGGGGTCAAAATCGGTACGACGGAATCAACGGCCAAAACTCCCCGCAGAAATATAAAAGGAATCGTTTTGTAAAACCCGAAGAATTGTTTTATAAAACTCGAGGATCGTTTTATAAAACTCGAGGACCGTTTTATAAAACTCTAGAATCGTTTTATAAAACCCGAGGATCATTTTATAAAACTCGAGAATCGTTTTATAACTCAAGGATCGTTTTATAAAACTCGAGAATCGTTTTATAAAACTCAAAGAATCGTTTTATAAAACTCGAGAATCGTTTTATAAAACTCGAAGAATTGTTTTATAAAACTCGAGAATCGTTTTATAAAACTCGAGGATCATTTTATAAAACTCGAGAAGCCGTTTTATAAAACTAGAAGATCGTTATATAAAACTCGAGGATCGTTTTATAAAACTCGAGAAGCCGTTTTATAAAACTCGAAGATCGTTTTATGAAACTCGAAGATCTTTTTATAAAACTCGAGAAGCCGTTTTATAAAACTCGAAGATCGTTTTATAAAACTCGAGAAGCCGTTTTATAAAACTCGAATATCATTTTATAAAACTCGAGGATCATTTTATAAAACTCGAGGATCATTTTATAAAACTCGAGAAGCCGTTTTATAAAACTCGAAGATCGTTTTATAAAACTCGAGAAGCCGTTTTATAAAACTCGAAGATCGTTTTATAAAACTCGAGGATCGTTTTATAAAACTCGAGAAGCCGTTTTATAAAACTCGAGAAGCTGTTTTATAAAACTCGAAGATCGTTTTATAAAACTCGAGAAGCCGTTTTATAAAACTCGAAGATCGTTTTATAAAACTCGAAGATCTTTTTTATAAAACTCAAGAAGTCGTTTTATAAAACTCGAAGATCGTTTTATAAAACTCGAAAAGCCGTTTTATAAAACTCGAAGATCGTTTTATAAAACTCGAGAAGCCATTTTATAAAACTCGAAGATCGTTTTATAAAACTCGAAGATCGTTTTACAAAGCCGCGAAAAACCGAAACAGCCGTAAAACGCGAACTAGTCGCAACTAGTTCACCCACCGGCGAACTAGGAGGCCCATGACTAGTTCGCCCACTGGCGAACTAAGCCAGCTTGGCTTAGTTCGCCGGTGGGCGAACTAGTCCCACTTGACTAGTTCGTCCACCGGCGAACTAAGCCGGCCTGGCTTAGTTCGCCGGTGGGAGAACTAGTCCCGTCCCGACTAGTTAGCCCACGGGCGAACTAAGCCAGCTCGCTTTAGTTCGCCGGTGGGCGAACTATTCCCGTCCCGGCTAGATCGCCATTGGGCGAACTAAGAGGTGCTGACTTTGCCCCACTGGTTCGTTTCGCCTAGTTCGCCATATGGAGACCTAGCCAAGCTGAACTAGCTTGCCGTACGTCGAGCCGACCATCCCGAGCCTCGATCTCCCACATCCTTGATTCAAGGCATACGTCCTTCGACACGATCGTATTCCGAATCACGGTCGAAATGTCTCCCGTTTCATCTCGATCCGTCCTATCGTTCGAGTTTTACGATAAAAACCGTAAAACTCCGTTTTCCCCAAAAAAACTCGAAGAAATCGTATAAAACGGTAACGGTTAATCAAAACACCGAACATCGCCTAAACTATACGATTTATCTGAGATTCTTCGTTAAGATTATAAAAAACGCATTTTTAATAAAAAACGTCGAGAGAATCGTAAAAAAACGGCATCGGATCAAGAAACGGTTTCGTTAAAGGCGTAAAACGGTTTTTATCGTAAAACGGCCCGAAAGGTCCTAAAACACGATAAAAACCCATCATGTGACGTTAACGAAATCAAACCCGAAGATACAATAACGCTTTGACGGTCTACTCGCAGACGGAAGATAAAAGGCAAGTTTGAAGATAAACAGAAGATTTCCGCAGATGAAAATGAAGGATCGACATATATGGAAAGTTCCCGAAATATACGGTTTTGAGCAAAATGGAAAGACTAAAACCGCCTAAGGAGGAGTATATAAGGAGGAGGCATAGGGCAGAAGCTGGGACACGAGTTTTTAGAGCTTTCACCACCAAACTTAGCATTTAGGCAATTTTCCGTTTTCGTTATCGAGCTGCACCTCAACTAGGGTTTTAGTCTTAGATTGCTAGAACTAGGAATTTGGCCGACGGCTCACGCAGCTAAGGCAACTCTCTTTGTAACCGTTCTTACGCGAATTCGGAATAAGAATCCTTCTTGCTCTCAATCTCGTTTTTCTTTTTATATCTTTCAATTTATTCATATTAATCGCGTTCTTGGTTACTTGTCGTTGGCTTTCGCAGAGATCCGGTTCCTCTGGAAAATTAGGGTTTTCCTAAGTTTCCTTATTTAACAGAAATTGACAAGTGTGAATTTTGGTTCCCACATGTACCACATGAGCCACCGGTCTGGCTGATCGGGAAGGTATTGTTGGGATCCAAATATCTTCCCTAATTCTGATTTCATGACCAGAGTGAACTTTCTGCCTAATCCCCAATGTTATTAGTGGTTTAGCTGCCATAATACTGGTCCACCCGTATGAGAGATTATAACAGCTATTTAGACGCAATGGCGAACTAAATTTGAAGTATTTTCCTCTCAGAACTCTAGCTAGGAGGGAATTAGGGAATTGTACAAGTCTCCAAAGTTGTTTTCCTAGAAAAGCTAGGTTGAACTCATGGATAAGTTTGAATCCTATTCCTCCTTATTCTCTTGGTTTGCATAGCTTATCCCATTTCGTCCAGTGAATGCCTCGCTTTGGTGAGTTTGAGCTCCACCAGAACTGTGCAATGGCACTAGCAAGATTTTCACATGTTTAAAGCGGTAGTAGTAGAGTGGACATTACATAAGTGGGTAGTGCCAATAAAGTTGATTTTATTAACACCTCCTTTCCTCCTCGTGACAGCCATCTTCCAGTCCAACCATTAACCCGGTTCTGTAATCTTTCTTTAAGAAAGGCAAATAATTTCCATTAGAACCACTGATGTCTTCTGGGATCCCAAGATAAGACTCCATCCCTCCCTCATTTGTTATCCCTGTTGAGATTTTTATTGCATCCATCACCGGTATTGGTACCTTCCTACCAAAGAGTAAGGCTGATTTCCCAAAGTTAATACATTGTCCTAAGGCTTTTCCATATGTCTTGAGTTCTTTCATAACTTCATCATATTCACGTGGCCGCCTTACAGAAGAACATACTATCATCAGAAAAAGAAGGTAAGATACCGAGGGGCCAGCACGTGAAACCCGTATCCCCGTTATCTTTTCTTGACTTTCTGCGTGATTGAGAAGACTAACGAACGCTTCAGTGCATAAGATGAAGATGATAGGAGACAAAAGATCTCCTTGACGCATGCCTCTATGGGGCACTATATTTCCTCTTGGTTGGCCATTAAAAGGACATTATATTTTACAGATGATACACACCTCATTATCCACTCAATCCAAAGATCTGAAAATCCCATTTTTTTCATGACAACACTTATGAAATCCCATTCCAATCGGTCATATGCTTTGTTCATGTATGAATTTATTTCCATTCGTCTATTCCTTCCCCCAAGATTTGTTCTCATTGAATGGAACTATTGTGATATCAGTACATTATCAGTTATCTGTCTCCCAGCAACAAAGGCTGACTGTGTTTCAGATATACGATATGGTAATATCTTCTTCAATCTTTGGCATAAGACCTTAGATATAATTTTATAACTCACATTGCATAGACTGATGGGTCGGAACTGAGACATTTGATTAGGTTACTTTGTCTTTGGGATTAAGCAAACATTTACGTCATTTAGGCCATCAGCCATAATTCCATCCAAAAAGAAATCATTAACCATACGAGTTAAATCTGTCTTGACAATATCCCAAAATTTCTGATAGAATAAGGCCGTAAAGCAATCAGGTCTTGGTGTCTTTTCTGGATGCATAGCGAAGAGTCCGAGTTTAACTTCCCATTCTGTGACAGGAGCTGTGAGATTCTCATTTAGTTGGTCTGTGATAGTCGTAGTTACATTCGCCAGCACCTCATCAATAAGCTCAGGATTCGACGTCTGAAATAGGTCTCTAAAATAATTTGTTGCAATGGCAACCAATTATTCCTCATCCTCCACCAGATTCTCAGCAGAACCTCGTAAGCTTGTGATTTTATTTCTCGCTCTCCTCTGCTTTGTGATTGCCTGGAAGAACATGGTGTTCAAATCACCCTCTCTAAGAGCATCTCCAAAAAGACACTCTATTTTAGAGTTTAAAAAACTCTATTTTTGAAGTTTCAATGTATTCTTTTCCAAAAGCAAAACTTCAAATCTAACTTTAAAACTATTTGTATTTTACTTTATGGTCCTTGTATTTGTCATAATTAATATAAATTCATTATATTTTTTTATAAATAACCAACATATATATGAAAAAACATAACAACAATATTAATTAAAAAATATTTACTCTAAAATATTAAACTGTAAATAGAAATACATAACTAAATAATAAAATACAAATAAAATATCACATTATTTCATAAAATTATTTTCATAATGCTCCATCTTCAGTTACACAATACTTATTTGGATAATATTTTGGTAATTTTGAAGGTTTCGGAGAAATACCATACTATTAATATTGTTATAATATTTAAATTTATGTAATAGCTATGATTTTCATGTACTTTTTTTTAAAAAAAAATTGTTTTTAAGTTTCTTTTGTCATATTCATGAAGTCTAATTTTAGTTTTAAAGTAATATAAATTTTATTTTATAGTTTTATGTATAAAAATTAAATTTATAAAACAAATCTGAAATATGTATAAGATGTAAAATTTTAAGGATTAAAATTTTAAATGAGAAAGTATTGAAAAATCATAACTATAATATATAATTAATTGTAAGGACCAAAATGAAAATAAAAAGATGAAACTTCAAATTTGAAGTTTTGAAGTTTATTTTTGGAGAGCCAAAAACTCTATATTTGGTGTTATAGAGTGTCTTTTAGAAATGCTCTAAACCACATAATTCTGCTTTTTTGTTTCTAGAACTGTTCCTCAGCCTTAAGAGCTTCAGTTAACTCTTTTAATGCCTCTCCGATTTCCTTTGTTGTGGCATCATCATCCGACTAAAGGTTATCAACCTTTGTCTTAAGATCTTCCACTAATTTCCTCTCATTTAAATCTTTCTCCCTTTTCCATTTTCCTAATGCTTTCCTACAGCAAGAGATATGATCCATGATACTTGCATTGGGTAGCAAGTCCGGCGAGTTCCAGCCATCCATGATAATTTGGCAAAATTCTTCACTCTCCAGGCATCGTTTATCAAATTTGAAACTCTTCTTTTTTCTAGTTGGCTTAGATAATATCTCTGCGATAATCAGACGATGATCCAACCCCCACACATGCGAAGATACTGGACCTTAGAATGTGGAAATTTCTCATGCCAATCTTCATTTCCTAGAGCCCGGTCTAGCCGGCATTTGACATTGCCTCTTTTTCTCTTTTCTGACCATGACATTTGATTTTCAGTACATGGAAATTCAAGCATACCACAATCGGCGATCATTTGATTGAAAGAAAGAAATGAAGTATCAGATCGCTTTTCCCCCCTTTTTCATGGTGACCTGTTATTTCATTAAAATCCCCTATCATGAACCATGGTCCATTTCTTGTTGTTGCGAAACGCATAAGACGTTCCCATACTTGGTGTCTTCTATTCTTAACAGAGTCCCCATAAACAAAGGTCATATATACTTTTATTCCATTAATGACTGCTTGTACATCAATCATACGATTATTCAAAAATAAAACATCAACTTGAAATTCATCCACAAAAAATAAAGCTAAACCACCGCTTTGGCCAAGAGGCTCTACGGTAAACAATTTATTAAAACCTAGGTCAGCCTGAATGTTTTGCAACAACAGCTTCCTATTCTTTGTCTCAGAAAGGAACAAGAGTCCTGGGTGATGCTTCTAACACATCTCCTTGAGGCGTCGAACTGTGAGGTTGTTTCCAATCCCTCGACAGTTCCAACTGAGTGTCTTCATTGATGGGGGCGGGGCGGATTTTTGGCATCCACCATACCTTGTTTCTGAGTACCCACACTTGATTTTGTCTTCCTTGAAATCATTGTAGCCTGTTGTGTTCTCTTCCCACGTTCTTGGTTGTTCCCTTGTCCAATTGTCTTTGCATTGATTCGAGGAGACGCACGAAGTTGGTTCCCCTGCTTAGAAGTTGAAAATAATGACCGTGCCACACTCCTTGGAACCGTTTTAGTAGCCAAGTCATCGTCATCCTCCTTTGTATCTAAGTTTTTCTTATCTTCAATCATAAGAATTGAACTTTCTTGGTGCTGATCATGACTCATTGGCGAGCTCTGTAACATGTTGTTTTCAAGTGAGTCTTGCTCTTCCTCTCCCAACAGATCATCTTCTTTGAAGACCATTAGTTCATTACCCATGGTAGTCTCTTCCATATCCGCATCTTTCTGTCCCATCAAATTCTCTTGTTCTTCCTCGTTGAGAGCATCATTTTTGAGGGCCTCATATGGGGGTATGACATCTTCTAATGCTTCTCTATTCTCAGAAATATACTTGTATGACAATCTGATGGTTACATTGTCAGCCATGGTGTGAGTCTGTTCTTTAACATACTCCAGACCCTTTGAAAGCATTTCTGAAACCGGTCTAGGCTTAACAATTGTATGGATTGCATCAGACCTCACCTCTTTGACTGGATGATAACTTATCTTCAATGAACTAGACTGTTTTTCTTTCCATTGTTGTTCTTTTGCTTTCTGATTCTCCCTATATGTTGTCCTACGTAAGAGTAAGGATTACGGCGAGTGTCTCTAGTCTTCGCTCCACGGTTTGAGCGGCTTGAATGAGAAGTTCTTTGGACACGTGAGTAAGAGCTAGAGCTTTCTTTATATGTCTTATAAGAAGCCTCATATTTTATCGCGTTGGAACAAATTGTTCACTCTGGATTCACTCTCCGTCACTTCTCCTCTAGTGGTGTTCGGTCGCACACAGTCAAACACTGTTTCACGTTCAACGCCATGAGAGGCCAAAGATTTTGGCTTTATCAAGTAGTCTTGAACCTCATGTGTCATAAGGCCACATGTTGTACAATGCTTAAAGAGTTTTTCATAGAACAGCTTGATTGTTATCTCTTCCTTATTCCTTGTTTGCAACTTCCTGAAGAACTTCAATGGCTTTGTCGAATCAATATCGACCTTGATCTTCCCATCTGCCACGTCAATCTTATCAACCCTTCCCAGTCTATCTCCAATTGCTTCAAGGTTTTGTTTGGTGCATAGATGGAGGGATCTCTTGTAGTTGAATCCAGAACGCTACCATCAAGGGATAGTTTTCATTATTCCCAAAACCAAAGTCTGTAACTTAAATAAGGCAAAATAAGTTGTTATTGAAGAAGAAAACGTTGAAATAAGGCAAGAAGGTGATGACGAAGAAGGAACAAAGGTTTCTGAAGATGTTATTGAGAAAGAAGTTCCTGAATTTAATGAGGAGGATGGTGATGGTGATGAAGTTGCAGGGGGAAAAGATGTTGGTGATGAAGTTCCAGAGGTAGTAATTGAAGAGGATGAAACTCTTCCTCATTCTAAAGAAGCTGAGAATGTCATTGCTGAAGAACCTTCTCAGCCTACAGAAGCTTAGAACAGTCTCAGCCTACAGAAGCTGAGGATGGAGTTACTCAAGAACCTTCTCAGCCGAGAGAAGCTGACATGGAAGCTGAGAATGGCATTTCAGGAGCAGAAGCACCGCCATCTGATGGAAAACCAAAGAAGAAAAGAGGACCCACAAAGATGCGTAAAGTGGCCAAGGATCCTCAATAGAAGTTTTCTGTGTCATTCACTGAGCTTGGCGAACATGTAGGTCCTGGATCAGTGACACTGTCATCGTTCCTTGGACCTCTTGTACGCGAACACGTGAGTGTACTTCTTGATGATTGGAGGAATCTTGATAAGCAGACAAAGGACACACTATGGGAGGAAATTCAGGTATATATATATATATATATATATATATATATATATTCATTAAGTCTATTGTATATATGTCTTTGTAAGGATTATAATGTGTTGCATTTGTATACATTACTGCATGCGAGGTTTGATTTGAAAGAAGAGTGGCAAAAAGATTCAGTCTTCAGACAGATAGGTTGTTTGTGGAGATCTGGAAAGTCAAGGCTTGTATCACAACTGAAATATGCAAAAAGTAACACACAGAGAGCAGCTCTGAAACCAAGCAAGATTCGATTTGTTCAGGAATGGAGCACTTGGGTTAGGAGTAGGACTTCCTCAGTGTTCAAGGTGAAATATACAGAGCATTTGGGTTTTAAGTGTTAACTTTGAAGATTTGATTGATGAAATTTGATTTAATGATATTATAGGCAAAGAGTGACAAGTACAGAGCACTTAGGAGGGCTCAGATTCCTCACACCACTAGTCGTAGAGGAATGAATCGTCTAGCTTGTGATATGGTAAGTAACAGTATGTAATTATATTAGATGTAATGATAGAACAAAATGATAAGTAAAACAATATATCACTTGTAGAAAAAAAGAGTGGAGACCCTTAGAAGATTAGCCGGAGCAAGGTCTGGATAAAATGACACACTCACGCCGATGGTAGACCTGTTAGACCAGAGTTTGCTGAAACCATTGTAAGGTTTAAATATCTGATTAATTAAGTTACTCTTTTTGGTATTGAAAAGGACCATAACTTATATTGTGTTTGTCTCAGGGAAAACTTATTTCACTTGATAGTCAAATGGACTCCACATCGAGTGTTACTATAAAAGAAGATGCTGTTAGTCAAGTGTTGGGAGTAGACAAACCTGGACGAGTCAGAGGGTTGGGAATATGGATTACTCCTACGAATTAAGATCTTCCTCATTGTCAAAATTATACAGAAATCTTCCATCACCCATATCACATGCAGAGATTCGCTCAGATAGTCCCCATTGCTTAGGCATAGCCACAATCAGTCGCTCTACGTTCTGCTTTTTTTTTTTTTTTGGATTCAAGATCTTGCCAATAAGAGATAAGCTGTATTCTCTGATGAGATGGTCGTCCGCGTGATCCGGTAACAGTATAGGATCTTCATCGTCTTCAATATCGATCCCTTTACCCTTGTTAATCATCGTTGTGATCCTCTGGTTGAGTGAGGGAAGCGTGATCATAAAGGAAACAGATTTGTTTGGAGAGAAAAGTTCCTTAGCGTACAACAGACGACAAAGAACGTTATGTTATTCTAGATCCGTCAATATCCGACAAGAGAATCGTACAGATCTAGAGTTTGAGTTTGTAAATCGCGGTCGCCATGAAATCGCCTCCAGAACTGCTAGGCCTTACCTTTTATTGTAGTCTATCTTCGTGCTTCATTTAATTTGTTAATTCAAATTGTAAACCTTTATTGTATCTTTTCAAACACTCATATACCATACATAAGATATAGAAATTAGCAAATAGACAGCCATTACATTCTAATAAACAAAACGAGAACATTATAATTCACGAGATAACATTTACAAATTGATAAATCTAATAAATTCCATATCAGTTCATCTCTAATGGATGTTAATGAAAAAATTGGTAAAACCTCTCAATATTTATTAGAACCAACCCTTCATATTTTCTACATAATCCAATATTAATAAGGGCAGTTTATACAATATCTGCACCAAATTTACCAGTTAGTATGTGGAGCAATAAGAAAATAAAAAATTAAATCTCTTATCAAATATATATTGAAATAATCGTAATCAATTTCTTTCTATCTTTGAGACGAAATAATAATCTAGTTTTCTATAATTATTACATCGCTTCTAAACAATACAAATGAACTGAGTATTTAGAACCGATCAGTTAGGTATCTAAAAAGACCGTTTGCTATTTTGATATTTTAAACATACACCACAATAAAATTAATCCTATTAACTGAAATCATAAAATCAAATCTAATGCATTAATATTTATCTAGATGACACCATATATTCCAAAACTTAAAATGAAATTATATATTTACCTTCAACTAAAGCTACAAACTACTAATTTTTGCAGTCGAACCTCTCAACACATTTAACATAATATTAAGAGTTTTACATTTTATTTACAAATGACGTGAAATAATATCTAATATAGAACTAGAACACCACAATATCTACAGGTTAATCATAATTTTTGGAATATAAACATTAATATTTTTGTATGAAAATAACCCGTACGAATGTACGAGTTAAGATCTAGTTAGTTTGTAAAATAACTCATAACTAGATGATAACCCGCGCGCATGTACGGGGTGAAATTTTTAGACTAATATTTATTCATTAAATGGTTTTTAACATTTTGCAATACTACAGTATTTATCGATTATAAAATGATGAATACAAATGTTGGTATCTTAAATCTTCATAGGTCTGGACGTTTGAGTCTTCGTCGGTTTTAGTTTGATTGACACGTATGTTCAGATTTTGGTATTATTATCATATATAACTCATATTTGAATTTTACAAATTTTCGGATTGGATACGATTTGATCTTCTCAATTCAGTTTGGATTGGATTGTAACCAATATCTGAAATCATCCCAAAAAATATTTGTTAAACATTAAAAGTTGACAAAAAATCAAAATATTTAAACTATTAATAAATATAATTTAAAATTAGTTAAATTATCTAAACAAACTAAAAGATATTAAAAAAAGAAGCAAATAAAACAAACTACAAAAATCTTTCGAATACTATAATTTGTATCTACTAACCTCAAACCTTTTCACTGAAATTTTTAAATTAACATATTTATAGTATGAATATCTACTAATGATACTTCATATTCGTACGATTTATGTTAATTTGTATCTTCTTTGAAAAAAAAACAAATTTAAACCATTGATCATAAAATTTTCAATGTGGGATTTTACTATTTTTAGTTATTTATGGTCATTTAAAAAAATTAAAAATATAACCTATAAGCAAAATTTAATTTTTTATTATATATTTAAATGTGATTGTTTAATTTATTTTAATAATTTAAAATTAAACAAAAAAGAGAGAGGATACAAAAATATGTATTATTCATAATCATTAATTACATATATATGTTAATCATATTAGGTAATTCCGTAGCTTTTATTTAAGGAAATAAAATATATTTTTTTATACCTAGCAGAGTTGGTCCCTTGAAAATGTCTATATATTATAGTTCTAAATGAAAGAAATTAAATGTTACATTATTTCATTCCTAGCAAAGTTGGTCCATTAAAAAATTAAAGCTGAGAAGCTCTGTGAGCTTGACACGTAAGCATGCTCTCCAAGGTTGCGCATTTATGAATGTTTCAGGATTAATATATAAGGGATATATCAGATACTCAAAACATTTACAAATTTTGTAAAATAAAATTTCAGTTCGCATATAACTCCCACTTTAATTAATTGTGTTGGACATAACTTCACTTATTTAGCCCAATTTTAAATAACAAAATCATTCTAGATATGGCAAATTAACATGTATTTATATCTTGAGTGATTTAGTGAACTACCCATATTTGAAGCTCAAATTAGCAAAATACCATTGATTGGACATGAAGGACACTGACACAACCATTTGGCAAGGAAATGCCGAGAATGCCTTTTCTCTTTCCTCTCATTAACACGAAGCGTAAAAACATTTGTTAACATATAACACTTCTGTTAACGTCTACAATATTTGTTAACAGCCAACACATTTATTACCGCGAAGCGTAAAAATAATTGTTAACAGTTAACACTTCTGTTAACGTCTACAATATTTGTTAACAGCGAACACATTTATTAACGCGAAGCGTAAAAATAATTGTTAACAACTAACACTTATGTTAACGTCTACAATATTTGTTAACCGCTAACACGACGTCAAATCTAAAACCCAGAAAATTGATATCATCAAAAAATTGAGGATTCAAAGCCACTTATGAAAAAAATCATGATATTTAAAATTTAATTGTATATAGAATGATAGAGATTTGTAAAATAATTAGGGATTAGAGAGAAAAAAAAGGTCAAAAAATTGAGGATTCAAAGCCACTTATGAAAAAATAATGAAATTTAAAATTTAATTGTATATAGAATGATAGAGATTTGTAAAATAATTAGGGATTGAAGAGAAAAAAAAAGGGGAGAAATGTCAATGAGAGGAGAGAGAGTGTAGAGAAGGGCAAAATGGTCTAAAGGAAAGTGATTGTCACATCATGGGCAAGTCTCTAATTATAGGTGCCAAATAGGGTACTTTAGCCAATTATCTCTTATATCTTTTTAATTAGATAGCTCTAGTAAGGACTAGGAATTTACAACATGCCCAAAAATCCCAAGTAATGAAAAAGTAGAGTTTAGGTTCGTGGGCAATATGCCAAAAAATTGTAGTGGAAGAATTAATCAGCCTAAAATGATGTTTGAGGAGTCTTGAGTCGTCGACTTAGGGAGAAAGAAGACGGGGGGTATTAAGCAAAAGTTATCCAACATTACATGTAAACACTGGATTCCAAAGGCTGAGAATCACGCATTACTGAGATGCGATTCTTGATTATCAAAGATATGGTGGAGAGAATGGAATCAATGGATTTGAAGCTTGATCAGTGGAGTCTGATTCCGTTCTCGCCAAAGTTTATGGACCGTCGTTTGCCATGCGTGGATAGTCAGATAACGGGGATGCTTATTTCCAGTGAGATTGATCATTGCTTGGAAAATGTCCTCCTAGTCATATGAAGAAATTGTGAACCCTAGATTTGCAGCAAGATTCCTCCAGACTCCAGAAATGAAAGAGAATAGGAAATATATGTGATTCCTACTTTTCGGATGAAGATTACACAGGAGACAGAGCTGGTCTGTTTGTAAACCCTAGGAGAGGAGTATGTTGCGAGTAGGGAAACAATCAAGCACAAACATCCAGATTAAAGTTTTGAACTTAGAAATATCTTTCTTAATCAAAACTACGCTATGCGAAGGTACCTTAGGCTTTGAATCCCTAATAGTGTTGTAGATTTGAGCAGAAATAACTTTGGGTAAACGTGCTATTTTCCCACGAGAACTATCATATAGCATCACATGTTCAGCAAACTATGACCTCGTCTTAGATCTCCCCGAATCAAGGATCATGAACTTATTTCTCCATAAATCGATAGTTCACAATTTAAATACCCATAAACCATGGATTTAGTTGGTTTACTATTAACCAAAACAAATTAACCAACTAAATGAACAAAAAAATCTAACCCAAACCGTTTATAGCTTCTTCCTCGCCAATTTGATATGGATTTGAGAGGAATTCCTAGATTTGCTAGCGTAAGGAATGGGTTTAGAGAAGAACTCGACAGTGGAGTGGAATTTCGAGAGCTAATAAACAGATATAAGGTTAGAAGATTGAAGGGAGGAGACGCAGAAGTAAATATATATATATATATATATATATAGAGAGAGAGAGAGAGGTTTTGGTGTAGGAGAGGGAAGAGAGGTTGAAGGGTAATTTAAGGTGGCGAGAGATCTGATATCATGGCAGAGCCGGAAGTCGAGGAGGCCGACGGCTTCGTGGAAGCGCTCGGCGGTGGAGGGGAGATCTGGAGGCGAGTATGGCGGAGGAGAAGGAAGTACTGATGGGGGTGAGGATGGGATCATTGGCAAAGGAGTCTAGCAGTGAAGAGGATGGAGGGGAAAAAGAAGACAGTGGTGGTCTGCCAAAAAACATAATATTGAAGGTGGGAGAACGATGATTATGGAGGAGGAAGTGTCATCATCTGTTGTTCATTTTTTGTTGGCATTGTGTTTGTTCCCTCACTATTTTAATCAGGATACAACCACTGTTTGTTATTGTAATTTAAAAGGTAAGAGACGATTTGATAAAAAAAAAGATGATGAAGCTAATTAAGACATGTGGCGACAAAGAAAAAAATAATGAATTGGGTTGGAATTTTTTTATTTTGGTTTAGTTGGTTAATTTTTCGGTAAATAGTAAACCAACTAAACCCATGGTTTATGGGTATTCAAAATGCGAACTATCGCTTTATGGAGAAATAGGTTCACGATTATTAATTCTAGGAGATCTAGAACGAGGTCATAGTTTGGTGGACATTTGATGCTATATGATAGTTCTCGTGAGGAAATAGCACGTTTACCCAATAAATTTGTTTGCAGTCGCAGGAGCTGAAATGGTCTTGTTCTACTCGGGAAATCAATGTCATCCAAAAGAGTGATTGTTGACAAATAAATCTGCGCCTGGTCCATTTTCAGGGAATCTTTCCGGGGCAATAACCCACGAGTTTTCATTCCATAATGATGATAGGATGGATGAAATAGGAAGACCTGACTGCCTAGGCTTGTTTGACCCAACAAATTTGATCAGTTGATCAAAAAGGGACCAATGTGTTGTCCAAAAGACAACTCAATTCTCATTTGCATGTATTACTCTCATCCAACTGATCAGAGTTTACCTCTGCCAAAATAGTTGTTTGAAAAGCCAAGTCCTATTTGATTCTCTTTTATTTACATGAAGGATTATCTTTAATGATATTATGTGTATCCATGCCACCTACACATATTTTGTTCTAGAGAACATCATCCACAGTAGTTTAATAGTATAAGTTCTGTTCCACGAAGCGGGTTGTGGAGGCCTAATCCAACTTCATCCTTAGGTGATAAGGGTTTTTAGGCCTTAGAGCAAATAAATGTATTAAGGTAAGTAGAGCGTCAATCTAATCCTGAGAGCTATTGAACAAAGAGAATGAAAGTCATTGTATTAATCTAAATGCAATCAAAGGAGTTGTTTTATAAGGTAACAAGTAAATAGCAATGTAAGTAAACAAGAGTAACTAAAGCTTTGTTTCAAGGAGATAGGAGAACCTATGGGTAAAAGTTGGGTGATCAAGTTACTATCTAGGGTGAGGTTTCAAGCAATCATTCATATCATATAGGTCTAGACACAATCTTAAGCTAGTCCTTGGTCATGACTAGACACAATCTTCCTAACATGAAGTGTTCTTGGTTAAGCAAACAAAAAAGCATTATTACTTTGGCTCATGCATTTCATCATACACCTTGTGAGCATGAAATGCCTAATGATCTAGTTTAG
Source organism: Eruca vesicaria subsp. sativa (assembly GCA_932364175.1). Classification (NCBI taxonomy): domain Eukaryota; kingdom Viridiplantae; phylum Streptophyta; class Magnoliopsida; order Brassicales; family Brassicaceae; genus Eruca; species Eruca vesicaria. Next base: position 88,617 of record CAKOAT010072933.1, on the reverse strand, counting down.
AAGGATTATGTCTAATCTAGCATTGAGAATAAGTAATAAGCAGAGGACAAGAAGGATCTAACACTAATCACCCTGGATCATCATTTAATCACCCTAATCACCCTAACCCATAAGCTCCAGGAGAGTCTACTCACTAATCTTCATGTTTAATCTTAAACCTATGATGGATAGAAGAATAATCATGATTAGAAGAAGATATAGACTCAAATTACTCAAGAAATAAAGATTATATTAATCAAGGATTCAACTTTCTAATGTGTTTTTGAGAAAGAAAAAAAGATAAGTTCTAAACTTAGGTCTCCCATGTATTTATAGAAGCCAAAAAACGAGCATAAAAGTTGGGTCTTTTCGTCTGTAGCGACATGCTCTGGTCGCTACAACACATAGAATTTTCAGGGAATTTTCGCGTAGCGACATGCTCTGATTGCTACAGTGGTCGCTACAGACTCTCGGCTCTCTTCCTAGCGACATGCTCTGGGCGCTACATGGTTGATATGTCTCCAGTAGATAGATCATAACTTCTTCAATACAACTCCAAATGACTTGAAACCACTTCCATTAGAAAATAACTCAAATTTCCCAAGTCTTCCCAAAATGTGAGCTTCAAAAGATATCTTTAAGGTCTCCATCCATGTTCATCTTTCACCCTCTTTTGGATCACAATGCTCCCAAACACCTCCAATCACTCCATGACACATTCCAATACCTAATAAGGACATATGAATGCAATATGGACCTAAAGATGTCTAAACCTAAATATATATGATGATTTATGTATGAAATGAAATGCTAAAACTATGCAAATATGCCTCATATCATTAGGCAAAGTGACAATATTCCAAGAAACATTCGGTACATATTTTCCATCTTAACTTTCCAAAGAAAGGCTGAACTTATTTGGTTGATGCACTATGCCGAGAGAATGAAGGCAGCACACCAGAAGTCAATAATTCTCAAGATCACAAAGTTTAAGACCCGGACCCTTCCTGCAAAAGATATGTATTTTTTTTGTCCAACAATTAACTTCGATTTAATATTTTGAAGTAATAGTTCACATGATGAGTAAAAGTTCTTTTGTTTAATGGTAAGCCTAGGTAACGCATTGGAAAGAAGCATTGAGGAATCCATGAGAAAGCTACTAGAGAAGTGATCTCTGAGGTTGATAAGCCTGCTAAGAACACAGAAGATTTATGTGGACTTATGGCCAAACCTGAGATTTCATGGAAGTTAGATAAAAAGAATAGAACCCTTTCATTGAGGAAGAGGATCCATCCGAGAAGATCAGCAAGTCATCCGCAAAGCAAAGGTGTGTTAGCGTTGACACTTTGCAACGAGGGTGGTAGCCAATAACACCATCTTATGTTGCACTTTTTAGTTTATTAGATAAAACATTCATATCAATACCAAAAATATAAGGGCAAAGAGGGTCTTCTTGACGTAGGCCATGAGTTCCATTGAAGAGGCTTTGTAAACAGCCATTCATCACAACTGAGTACGCCATGGTTGATATGAACTTTCTGATCCAGTGGATAAACTGTGTAGGGGGCTAAGGGAGATGAGATAAGCTATTATGAAGTCCCATTTGAGAGAATGAAAAGCTTTGTCGATATCAACTTTCAGAATAAGCCTTTTGGTCCCTTATTATTTTGATCTCCACTGACTATTTTGGGTGCTAAGAGACTGTTTTCTAGGAATAGCCTCCTTAATAAAAGCCGACGGATTGAGCATGATGAACATAGGCAGTAGAGGCTTTAGCTTTGAAACTACGATATTGGAAACGACCTTGTAGGTAGGGTTTCAGCAAGACATTGGTATATAGTCGTGCATAGACCAGGGAACTTAGGTATTAGAGTTTAGATGGTTGAGTTAGTAGCAGTTGAAAAAATACCTGAATATAGAATTTGTTGAATGCTGCTGTAACCTCTTTTCCCAATATACACCAAACACAGGTCTTGAGCTTTTCATTAGGGTTTAGGTTGAAGAACACTATCATAATTTCATCATCAGTCGGCATTATAATCATAATTTCTGCTTGCTCAGATAAGCAGTGGAAAGCAGTAGCTAAATTAACATGTCGCCGGATGAATGGAGCATAATAAGTCATAGGTGGACCTAATACATTGATTGAAGTGATGAACAGCCAGAAGCCCCACTACTTCAAGAGAAGAAACAGTTAATCCATTTAGGTACGGTAACTCATGTATAACATTAAAGTAGTTCATAGCCCTTGTTACTTTATGAGCTTGTATTCTGATCACCCTCTTTGAGCCATTGAATTTGAGATTTCTGATGGAAATACACCTTATCCACACGCCTCAGATGATGCAAATTTTCAAAATAGAGTTTCTAGGCCAAGAAAGTAGCTTAACTCTTTTAGAATTTTAGAGTAATTCTTTTTGTGAAGCCCTTTTGAGGAACTTTTGAGAATTTCTTGCTTTTTTCTCAGGACAGAGAGCAACCATGAACTTGGCTGTGAGACATCCCAACCTTCAAGAATTCGAGCCAAGAAATCTGGGTGAGAAGTGTGGAAGTTGAAGAACTTGAACGGTATTAGTTCAAACGGCAGGAGCATCAACTTCCAGATTGATGATAGATAGAGTGTGATCTGAAATAACCGGCGGTATTAAGTGAGGAATGCTATAGGGGAAGGTGAGTACCACTTCTTATTAATTAATACACGATATAGCTTTTAGCTGTGGGATCAGTTGGTTGTTTATTAATCCATGTGAATGGAGGTTCATGGAACCTAAGGTACCTGATTTCTAGCTCATCAATGCTGGATTTGAAGTTAATTTTCTGAGGAGTTATGATGTTGAAATCAAGGAAAACAGTGCTCTGTACAGTGGAAAATCTCGTTGAAATATCCCTCTAAGATCCAATGAGATTGATGGAGATTTAAAGTGTCGTTCACTTTTGTGGGAACCAAAATTCACACTGTCGATTTTTCGTCAAATATGAAAACTTAGCGAAAACCCTAATTCTCCAGAGGTCTTGGATCTCTGCTGAAACACACTAAAATTTAAAAGATTAACATAATATAGATGAAGAAATTGTGAAAAGGCTATTATTGATAGAGATATGAACCAAGAGATCGAGAATCTGTTACAACAAAGAGAATCGCGGAACTTAGATAACCAAACGTTCTACAAATCCGACTTGCTAGTCTAGCCGCCTAAGTCCTCAATTCGCGTGAGCTAGTAGCAGTATTTCTAGGTCTAAAAATGCTCTGCCTCCTCTTGAATCCGACCTTATGCTTATATACTCCTCCTTTAGGCGGTTGATTTTTCCTTTTCCGCCCTAATCTGTGTTTATCGGAAATCTTCCATTTATCTTGACCTTCTTATTTTACCTCGGAAAATTTCTATTTTTTCTTCAAACTTGACATTTATCCCTTCCTGCGAGTAATGGGCAAACCGTCATCATATCTTTGGGTTGGATCTCGTCTAAAGTCGTGAGTGGGCTCTTATCGCATTTTAGGACTTTCCGCGTCGTTTTGCGACTTTTAGCCATGAATTTATAGGAGATCGTTCAATGATACGATGCCATTTTTTTAATAAAATATCCCGAGTCAATCGTATAGTTTGGAAATGTCCGGTATTTCGTTTAACAGCTGCCGTTTTATACGATTTACTCGAGGTTTTACGAGAAAACAAATCTTTAGCGGTTTTTATCGTAAAACTCCAATGGTAAGACGGATTGAGACGAAACGAGAGACGTTCCAATCAAGGTTCAGGGTACAATCGAGTCAAGGGGCCAGGATGGTTTCGTTCAGGTCGCCAAGACGGCGAATTGGTTCGGGGCGACCAGCTCGTCGGCTGGGTGAGCTGGACGGGACGGTTCAGCTCGTCTAACCGGCCAGCTAGTCAAGCACGGCCAGCTCACCAGCTGGGCGAGCTGGACAGGACAGTTCAGCTTGCCCAGACCGCGAGCTGGTTAAGCACGGCCAGCTCGCCGGCTAGGCGAGCTGGAAAGGGAAGTTCAGCTCGCCCAGCCGGCGAGCTGGATGGGACACTTCAGCTCACCGTCTGGCAAGCTGGTTGGCTATCCGGCTTTAGTCATTTCTTGTCTTCTCGACCCGAGATCCGTTCAGAGAACATAAGGAGAAGTAATTGTAGACGTTGGTTTCGAGATTAACGTTTTTCACCCCAACAGTTAGCCCCTAGCTCGCAAGTTTGAGGATGATTCTTGCGGGCGAGTAGAGTTGTTAATCGGAATCTACGGCTGCGATTATCTTTTTCTCGAATAGCAAAGTCGATTATTCATTGCGGAAAATAGACTCCTCCTTGTTTTTCAATAAGTATTGGATCATTACTTCTCACTTTCTTCACATATCCTCAACTTCCAAAACTTCCTCTACTTCTCTCTAGGAAAGTACCTTGCCAAGATGTTTTCTCCCAATAATCAACAAAACCATGATGTTCTGGTCAACGACAAATCCGCAGCAGGCCTGCCGGATTCTTCCGCGGCCGTTCCGGCTCACATCTCAAAATTCCTTTTGTTTCAGGAGGAGATGGATCGCTGAGATGCTGAAGAATTGGCGAACACAGTTCATTCAACACCGACGGATCTGTCCGTTTCTGTAGAGGCATCTGAAGTTGTTCTGGACGAGTCTGCAAGTGTTGCTATGGAGCCTGCGGTGAACACCATTGTAAAGCCGTCGAGTTCATCCGCCGTCCCAACTCCTGCTGAGGTCGAACAAGCCGTGGTCTCGATGTCTCCTCCTCCGGCCAAGAGAGAGATTGTTTTGGAGCTGCCGGCGCTTAGTGCGATGCTGGCTTCTCGGCCAAAGGTCACAAAAGACCTTGCGCGAACCCTGATGCGGCGAATAAGGGGAGGTGTACGAAAGTTTCCAAGGCTGATCCTTCGTCGAACAAGGTGCTGGGCTCGAGCATGATGTCACAACATCGAGTCAAGGTATAGATTTGCGAGTACACCTTTACCGTATTTTTATTTTTATTTGGTGTCTGATCGTCTATCTTTTTGCTCATTTTGTCTCGTTAATCGATGGAGTGATTAACGAATGTGGGTCTGAGGTCGAGCGTTTGGTGAAGGAGCTAGCTTAGTCGCATGAAAGGTTTGCTCAGGTTGAAGGGAAGTCGAAGGTGATTGAAGATGCACATTCTGTGGAGATGCTCAGTTTGAGGCTAGGATCAGTGAATAAAAGCGGGATCTCGAAAAGACTGCGAGTTCCTTGCTCAAGGCAAAGGATGCGAAGAAGGCTAAAGCTTCGGAGCTGCGCAGACTTCAACGCAAGGTCAAGAGTATCGAGGGGTCGATGGTCCGTGAGATTGAAGGGGTTAAGGAGGGTGTCCCTGCCGAATCGGAGGCCCATATTTCAAGGATCGCCGATTCCGTCGACAGGTTGTCGATCATCCACGATAGGGACGTTGCTTTGGCAACTACTGAGGGTGGGATGAGCGAGGTTCAGCTTTTTCTGGGTGATGCTCTTCCATCTCCGTGATCAGAGGAATCTAGGCTTCTTGCTCGCAAAGCGGAGTTAGCGGATACGGAGGGTGACTTTGGTTTGGTCCTTGCTGGCCTGTGATCCGATTGTGCCCCTCAGCTTAGCATGGATGAGAGCAAGGTTCCGGAGGTTGAAGAAGGTGGTGAGGGTATTGTCCGAGTTCCGATGAAGTGATGGGTGACGATGATATGCGGAGGATGTTTGAAGTTGTAGTCTTGTGTGAGACTTTATTTTTAGTTTTTTTTTATTTGGCCGAGTGTGGCCATGTTTTTATTTGGGATTGGCCGTTATGGCTTCGAATCCCAATTGCTCTCGCAACTTTAATGAATGAACAATCGGTTTGCGCTTTGAAATGAATGTTTTTGTTTGTATGAGTGTAGAGAGAGATCCGCGAGTTGTCGTCTCGCGTCTCAATTCCTTTGTAGATCGCCTTATTCGTTTGCTCATTCTAGGATATTTAGGAATCAAGTGAGCGTTCAGATATATACGAAGATACATGCCTTTAGGATCTCAATTCATGCCTTGTGATGTTAGAGACCAGTGTGCTGGGTTTAGGGTAAAACCTTGTTTACTTTTGGTTTTAAGGCTCTGAGATGACTAATCGGCGTTCGTTTTACCTGTTGCGATTTTAACCTGATTCTGTACCGATTTAAAGTCCGCGATATGTTCTCGGCTTACATGACTTGTCTGGTCGGAATCGAGCATCCCCAAAGGTGCAGACCAAAATTTGGATTTCTTTGTAGTGCTATTACCCTTGTGTCGGGTGTACGAGAGCTATCTCTGCGAGATAACTTAAGTTTGTTTAGAACTGTTGCGAGTTTGTTGTGATCAGCAACAAACGTAGGCGGTAGATGTTAGCGTTGCTTGGACCTTCGAGAAGGATTCGTATCTTAAGAGGTTTTGTACGTTTTATAGTCGCAGATGGACTGTTTTTGATTCAAGAAAGACGGTTTTCTGAATATTGGTGACGTCTCGCTACATTCGGAATTTCGTTTTTCTTTTTGCTGCGTCGTTGAAAATTGTTTGAGAAATTTTGAGTTTGAAATTTTGGTAGTATACGAGTATATGTATACTCACCTACCCCCCCCCCCTACCTTAACGAGGGGGGACAACTGGTCTCGCCTTGCGACGAGATGCCTATGTACCCTTCAGCAGGGATGAAGCCGTCTTGTAGTTCAGTTTTTTTTCTGAGCGTGTTGCTTAGTGATAATACTTTTTGAGGTGCATTGCGTTCCATGATAGGGGAATTTTGATGCCCGCATGTTCGCGATTTCATATGCGCCCGGCCCGACCACCTTTGTGACCTTGTATGGTCCTTCCCAGTTTGCTCCTAGTTTCCCGGCTCCGTTCTGCGGTGTTTTGGAAGACTTTTCGTAAGACTAGTTTGCCTTCTTGAAATCTATGGCCTCGTACGTTCGAGCTGTAGTACTGGGCTGCCACTTGTTGATAATTATGAATTCAAGTTCGTCGAAAAGCATCAGTTTGTTTGAGTCTTCTCTTTCTGGGAGCAGCCTCCTGCGTACTCCCGGGAATTCGACTTCTGCCGGGATCATGCACTTTGTTCCGTATACGAGGGCAAATGGGGTTTCGCCTGTCGCTCGTCTCGGAGTCGTGCGGTGTGACCACAAAACTCCTTCGAACTCCTCTACCCATTTGCCTTTTTTGGCGTCAAGGCATTTTTTGAGGCGGTCGAGGATAGTTTTGTTAATGGTTTCGGCTTGTCTGTTGCCTTGAGGATATCTTGGAGTTGATTTTGTCAATCGTATTTTCCATTTCTCGCAAAAATCTTCGAATCTAGTCAATATAAACTGAGACCCGTTACCCGTTACGATTTCGTACGGGACTCCGTGCCTGCAAACGATGTTTTTCTATACGAAATTTTTGACTTGGGCATCTTTGATGCTTGCATAAGAATCTGCTTTGACCCATTTGGAGAAAAAGTTGGTCAGGACTAATAAAAAACGTTTTTGTTGCGATGCGTGCATTGGTTCAACTATATCCATTGACCATCACATGAACGGATACGGTGCCGAGATGGACGAGAGAACTTCTGCTGGTTGATGGATAGTTGGGGCGTGTCTTTGGCACTTTTCACATTTTTTATGAAAAATCCTCGCAGGCTTTGACCATCGTCGGCCAGAAGTATCTGTGACGCTTGATTTTTATTGCGAGAGATTTCCCACCGGAATGGTTTCCGCAGGTTTTGGAGTGCACTTCTTCCATTATTCGCTGCGCCTTTTCTCCTTGCACGCAGGTCATGAGCGGTCCGGAGAATCTCCACTTATAGAGCTCTCCGTCGACCAGAACATATCGTGTGGCTTGAGTCTTTATTTTTTGGGCCGCCCATTTTTTCGATCGGAGTTACCTATTGGTTATGTATGCGAGGATCGTTTCCATCCACGGACGGCTGAACCCATAGTTGGACTGATCTGCGGCTGGCCGATCATCGTTTTCGTCGATGTCGTCTTCCGGTTCGTTGATCAGGTTTACGACTATGGGTGGTCTGATACTAGGATGTTCAATGAATTCCACGAGAATGACCCTGCTCAAACCGAGATCCGAACTGGATGCCAAGGCGGCCAAAGCGTCTGCTTGAGCGTTTTCCGACCAAGGAATTTGAGTGAGGGTGAATTGATCGAAAGTTCGAGCTAGGTCCTGAACCAGGGTCAGGTATGCTTCCATTCTTTTGTCCCTCTCTTTGTATTCCCCGCAGAACTGGCTGGCCACTAGCTGAGAGTCGTAATAGGCGTGGAGGTTACGTATCTTTAGTTTGCGAGCCAATCGTAACCCTGCGATTAGGGCCTCATACCCGGCTTCGATGTTTGAGGCACAGAAGACTAATCAAAAGGACTGTTCCAGCACTTCTCCCGTTGGGACCGCCAATCGAATGCCGATTCCGGAGCCTTGTTTAGACGAGGATCCGTCAATGTATAGGGTCCGGGTCGATTTTGGCTCCTGATCGGGCGTGCCTCCTGTCGGGAGCTCTACTAAGAAGTCCGTGAGCACTTGTGATTTTGCACAGGTCTTCACACGATATACGATGTCGTACTCGCTCAGCTCGATTGCCCATTTTGCCAACCTTCCAGACTGGGTGGGCTGTGAAAAATCGTATGGAGAGAGAAAGAAGTGGGTACGATGATGGTGTGAGATTGGAAATACGGTCTTAGTTTTCTTGCCGGATGAGGACGCCACTTACGGCCGTTATCGACACTGCGATGTAGAGGAATAGCAAATTCCCCTTCAGTCGTATTGAGACTACATGCAGGGTGGCTAGGTAATGCTTTAGCTGTTGGAAAGATTTCTCGCATTCCTCGGACCACTCGAACTTCTTTTTTCCCTTCAAAGTATCGTAGAAAGGGAGACATTTATCCGTTGATCGTGAGATGAAGAGGTTAAGTGCCGCGACTCTTCCAGTCAGCCTCTGCACTTCGCGCTTCGTCCTGGGGGACACCATTTTTATTAGCGCCGTGATTTTTTTTTGGATTGGCCTCAATTCCTTTGTAGGGAACGAGGTATCCCAAGAATTCTCCGGATGCGATGGCAAACCGGCACTTAGCGAGATTCAACTTCATGTTATGCAAATTGAGACTCTCGAAACATTCTTGGAGATGCGTGACTTGATCTTGCTCTTCGAGCGATTTCACAAGCATATCGTCGATAAACACTTCCATCGTTTTTCCGAGTTGTTAAGAGAACATGCGATTGACGAGTCGTTGTTAAGTCGTGCCGGCATTCTTGAGGCCGACGGCATTACTTTGTAGCTGTAAGTTCCGCGATCGGCTATGGATGTGGTTTTCTCTCGATTCTCAGGGTTCATCATGATCTGATTATACCCGGAAAAAGCGTCCATGAAAGAGAAGAGTTTGTTTCCTGCCGTTTCCTCGACCAAGCGGTTGATATGCGGCAATGAGTAGCTATCTTTAGAACACGCTTTATTAAGGTCAGCGAAATCAACATAAACTCGCCACTTTCCGTCTTTTTCTTAATGATGACAGGATTAGCGAGCCACTCAGGATACCTAACTTCCGTTATGGATCCGACCTTGAGGTGTCTGTCGACCTCGTTGTTGACTGCTTCAGCGCGTTCTGACCCCAGCTTCCATCTTTTTTTGTTTGACGAGCTTGGACGTTGGGTCAACATTGAGTTCTTGACAAGTGATACCGATGTCGATTCCCGACATGTCTTCCGCGGTCCATGCAAATGTGTTTGAGTTTCTTTTTAGGCAAACTAAAAGCTCAGCCTTCAAAGTCTCGTTTAGGTTCGCAACGATTTCGAAGCAGCGTTCTGGGAACGCTTTATCTATACATACCGAGATGACATGTTCGCAGGTAGGTTCGCGCTTTCCTACCAATATTTCGGTTGCCCGCGACTGCTAGAAGATTTCGGTTTTATCTTGTTCTGGGGCGTTATCGATGGCAGACGGTTTCTTTTTCTTTATGGATGGAGTATCAGCCGTAGAATCTTTCCGTTTTAAATTCGTGCAGTGAGAGACTTGCGAGATTTTCAAAGTCTCGTTTAGGTTCGCACCAATTTCGACGCAGCGTTCTGGGAACGCTTTATCTATACATACCGAGATGATAGGTTCGCAGGTAGGTTCGCACTTTCCTTCCAATATTTCGGCTGCCCGCGACTGCCAAAAGATTTCGGTTTATCTTGTTCTGGGGCGTTGTCGATGGCATACGGTTTCTTTTTTTTTTATGGCTGGAGTATCAGCCGTAGAATCTTTCCGTTTTAAATTCGTGGCGTAAGAGACCTGCGAGATTTTCTGATTTCTCGAGATGGTCTCGATTTCGTGCGGGGTTAGGAAGTTGAGACACATGTGGTAAATCGATGGTACCGCTAGCATCGAGTTTAGCTTCGGGGTTCCCACGATCGCGTTGTAGGAAGTGGGTCGATCGATGAATAGAAACTCGACGATTTTGGTCGCAGCGGGCTTGAGTTTTCCGCGATTTTGGATGGATCAATTTCCATTATCTCGAGGGTATTTTTGAAGATGGTATCATCCAAGCTTCCGGTGTCGACTAATAACCTTGCGACATCCATATTCTGGATTGCCAGTTCTATGACAGGGAGGTCGTTGAGAGGTTTGATCGAGTCTATCGTTGCTCTGTCCTTGAATGAGATGACATCGCCATTTAAGTTAGGCATATCATTTCTCGTTCATTCAGTGGCTATAGTGTTAGAGAATCGGAACCCCCCCTCCTTCTAGCGCCAAACTGTGGGAACCAAAATTCACACTGTCGATTTTCCGTCAAATATGGAAACTTAGGGAAAACTCTAATTCTCCAATGGTCCGGGATCTTTGTGGAAACACACTAGAACTAAAAAGATGAACATAATATAGATTAAGAAATTGCGCAAAGGATATTATTGATATAGATATGAACCAAGAGAATCGCGGAACTTAGACAAACAAACGTTGTAAGAATCCGACTTGCAAGTCTAGCCGCCTAAGTCCTAAATTCGCCTAAGCTAACAGCAGTATTTCTAGGTCTAAAAAAGCTCTGTGGGAGTCGATTTCACCCTACTCTCAAATAAATCGTAAATAAGGAGACTTCGGGAAAACCCTAAGTTTCCAGAGGAACCGGCTATCTGCGAGAACCGCACAACAAAGATTAAGATGACGAAAACACTTAGAATTAAAACGAAAATAAGCGAGATTGAAAGCCGTTTTGGTAATGTATTCGCGGAGATCGCGAATCTCGGTCTGATCGCCAGCAGTTTTCCGACCTCGTCGGCGTTTGCTGCGAGTGACCGGAGATCGCTCCTCGGCGGTTTTTGCATATCGTGCGAAGTCGAGTTCCCCTTCGTCTCCAGTAAAGGAACGTTCGGGAGAAGACTCCGGTTGAGGACTGCGAGTTTTTC
>CAKOAT010072933.1:2939-74394 GCA_932364175.1 Eruca vesicaria subsp. sativa | reverse complement strand
TATTTTCGCGGGGAGTTTTGGCTATTAATTCCGTCGTACCGATTTTGACCCCAACAGTTAGCCCCCCAGCTCGTAAGAATCGTGAGCCTTTAGCGTAAGGTTCTTGCGAGTGGTTAACCAGTTTTAGTTAAGTTAGGCGGAATTAATGGTCGGAAAGGTCCGTTGAAAGTGATCTTTCCACTTTCCAGGGAGCGGAAAGAGTTTAAGATTAGGGCTGCACCTTGTGAAGGCTGCCTACGTACCCTTTTGAGGGGATCAAGCCTTTCGTAGTTCGTTTCGGAGTTAAGGTTCGTATGACCTTTTTCCCGGCAAGACCATTACGGTCTAGTTATATGTTTATCGAGCATAATGATGTCGATGGCATCTTGACCTTTGCCGGCCTTGAGACTAGTCTCGTAGGCCGTTTGGTCTGGCCGAGCATGGCCGTTATAGTTTTCGGACTGGCCGTGTGCGGCTCTAAGTCCCTGCCGCTTTTGCAGCTTTATTAAAAATCAGTTTGCGTTTTTAAGAGCGTGCTTTTATTCGTATGAATGTAGCGGGAAGAATATGCTCCCGAGTTTTATAAAACGTGATAAAACGATTCTTCGATTTTTATAAAACGATTCTCGAGTTTTATAAAACGATTCTCGAGTTTTATAAAACGATTCTCGAGTTTTATAAAACGATTCTCGAGTTTTATAAAACGATTCTCGAGTTTTATAAAACGATTCTCGAGTTTTATAAAACGATTCTTCGAGTTTTATAGAACGATAAACGATTCTCGAGTTTTATAAAACGATTCTCGAGTTTTATAAAACGATTCTCGAGTTTTATAAAACGATTCTCGAGTTTTATAAAACGATTCTTCGAGTTTTATAAAACGATTCTCGAGTTTTATAAAACGATTCTCGAGTTTTATAAAACGATTCCTCGAGTTTTATAAAACGATTCTCGAGTTTTATAAAACGATTCTCGAGTTTTATAAAACGATTCTCGAGTTTTATAAAACGATTCTCGAGTTTTATAAAACGATTCTCGAGTTTTATAAAACGATTCTCGAGTTTTATAAAACGATTCTTCGAGTTTTATGAGTTTTATAAAACAATTCTCGAGTTTTATAAAACGATTCTCGAGTTTTATAAAACGATCTTCGAGTTTTATAAAACGATTTCTCGAGTTTTATAAAACGATTCTCGAGCTTTATAAAACGATTTCTTCAAGTTTTATAAAACGATCCTCGAGTTTTATAAAACGATTTCTCGAGTTTTATAAAACGATTNACACCAACAGTCGCGAGCGATTTGCAATCGGTTATTCGGATGCGGAAGCTGTTCAACGGGCGCATGGTGATTATCGCGAATGTCGCGGGGTCGTTCATGGGTTATCCCTGACTCAGAATGAAGGGTATTCGTTTGCTAAGGAATCCCAAGTGCGATGGGAAGATTTGAATCGGGAAAAAGATACGCAGTCCGAATTTTTTGACCTTAAGGCGCGCATGTGGGATCAATGGAATCCCGTCGTGGTGTCGCCGGATTCAGTTGAAGTCAGCCCTGGGATTTCGGATGTAGATGGCGAAGTCGATCAACCTGCGTTTGATGACTTTGATGTGTGATATTCTTAGTTTTTTCGATTTTGTCGTTGTTTTTCCGGGACTGGCCGTTGGTGGCTTTGAATCCCTACCGCTGGGCGGTGTGTATTCGGAGGCTTTTAATAAGAAAATATTTTCTAAGTATGAAACTCGTTTTTTATGTTAGATGTACAGGAAAGAATACGAGTTGTCATCTCGTACCTAACTCTTTGGTGTAAATCGTTCGATTCGTTAACTCGGGAGATTTCGATTTTCGCGAGTGTTTAGATGTGGGCGAAGAGACATGCCTTTAGGATCTCGATTCATGCCTTGAGACGTTAGCGACCAGTGTGCTGGGTTTAGGGCAAGACCTAGGTTTACTTTCGGATTGGGGCTGTGCGATGACTCATCGGCTTTCGTTTTGCCCGTTGCGATTTTAACCTGATTCCATACCGATTTAGAATCCGCGATAGGTTCTCGGCTTATACGATTCGTCTGGTTGGAATCGAGCATCTCACCGGGAACAATTTCCTGGAACAGCTGACCAAAAATTTGGATTTCTTTTATAGCGCGCTATTTTATCCTCGTCGGATGTATGCGGACCGATAGGTCGGTGCGTTTGTTTAGGACGGCTAGCGTGTTCGACGGGGCCAATCGCCGAGCGTTCGTGTTTTTATAGTCGCGGACGGACTTTGGGGAAATATTTTTCTTCGAGAATTTAGGCGACGTCTCGCCCGTTCTTCCCGAAAATATTTTGATATGCGAATTTTTGTAAAAATGATTGAGTAATTGTTACTGCGGAAGCGATTTTCCGGATTTGCGTTTTTCGATTGTAGCGGAGATATTCTAACTTTGTCTTTATTAAAAATTTCAAAAAATTTTCGATTACAAAGTTAAAAGAAATTTTGTAAAAAATTTTGGGAGTATACGAATACTCGTATACTCACCCACTCCCCCCCCCCCCGTTTTGGAAGGGGGGATAGCTGAACTCGTCTTTAGGCGAGCTGCCTACGTATTCCTTTCGGAAATCAAGCCATCTCGTAGTTCTGATTGTTTGCGCGAGTGTGCTTACTCGGCTGTCGTAGACTTCTCGATCGCTTTATTCGCGGGATCGATGTCTTTGTCCGGGATTGTCTCCTCCGGTTGGGCGGAAGCGTTGGGTGCGGAAACTTCTGGTTTCTCGGCCATTGCTTGCTTCGGGTCGTCGTCTGCGGGCGGTGGCGTGACCTTTGCCCGTTTTGGTTTCACGATCGCGACCGCTAATTGCCTCAGCTTATGTTCGGCCAGGATGCAAGATCGCGATTGTCTTTGGCATCCCCAAATTACTGTGACTCCCGTAGGCGTCGGGAATTTGATGCCTAAATGGTACGTGGACAGAACCGCCTTCATGGAATTTATCCAAGGCGTGCCCATAATCACGTTGTAGATAGCCGGGACATCGACTACCGCAAAGTTACCGATTTTCGTCACTTCTTTCGCGACGACTGGTAGTCGGATTGATCCCAAGGTCATTGATGTTTCGCCGGAGAAACTAGTCAGCGGTTTTGGAATCGGCTCGACTTCCGAGAGGTCGATTCCCATTCGTGCTAGCGTATTGCGGAAGATGACGTTGACCGTGCTTCCGGTATCAACCAGGATTCGAGCAACCTCTAGATCGCTTATCACCAAATCGATGACAAGGGGATCGGCATGCGGTTGGTCGATTCCACCGGTTTCAGCATCGTTGAAAGAGATTACTCCTGTCGGAGAATCGTCCATCGGCACCTTCCAACTCGAGCCGGTTTCGGCTTTACNAGGGGATCGGCATGCGGTTGGTCGATTCCACCGGTTTCAGCATCGTTGAAAGAGATTACTCCTGTCGGAGAATCGTCCATCGGCACCTTCCAACTCGAGCCGGTTTCGGCTTTACGTTGGTAGGATTTTATTGACGAGACGGTGTCGTTAAAGTATGGCGATTCGCCGATGATCATGTTGATTTTTCGGCGGTTAGCATTGTTACCCTTCTCGTCTGTTTTTCGTCCGCGTTTTTTGCCCGACTGATTTCCCTGAGGCGGAGTTTGCGCATTTTTGTCATTCTTCGGGACGCGGTCCGAATCGCGGATGAGATCCTTGACACTAGATATCTCGGAAAGTTCTCCCGCGACTAACTTTGCGGCAAGTCTGGCGCCGAGAACTTTACAGTTCACGGTGGAATGACCATGGGTTTGGTGGAGGTCGCAGAACAAATTCTCATCGTAATTCGAATTTCTCGTCCACGTGTTACCCGAAGTTCGCCCTTGCTCCGAACCGGAGTTGACAGCGTAGTTATGCGCCCCTCGGAGATCCTGCCCCTCGTGATGGACGAATTTGTCGTTACGAGAGATTTTCTTTTTCTGCTTCTGCTCGGACGCGTTATCCTTCGCGGATGTTTTCGCCGGCTTATGCTTCTCGGACAGGATTTTAGTTTCCTCTTCGATAGTTATGAAGTCGGTGGCCTTATGGAGCGCATCCTGGATCGTCCGCGGTTTTTCGAGAGTTATCCACTTGCGGAACTTCGATTTATACCAGAGCGATTTTCTTAACGCGTCGATGGCGGCTTTGTCGCTGATCCCGCTAACCCTAGCCATGACGAGTTTGAATCTACTCATGAAATCGCGGAGAGATTCGTCTTCCTCGTGCACTAAGCTCCAGAGATCGGCATCGGAGATTTCCGGGTTAATGAACATCGAGTATTGTTTAAGGAACTCTGAAGCCAGTCGACGGAAACTTCCGATCGAGTTTCGCCTAAGTTTGGAGAACCATTCGAGCGCGGCTCCTTCTAGGTTTTCGACGAAGAGGCGGCAGTAACCTGCGTCTTTTTCGTGATCCTTGAGCTTGGTTCGTCCCATGGTGATCTGGAACGCTTGCAGGTGCGCTTTGGGATCGGACGTCCTAAGTTGGCACCTTAAGCTTTCCGAGATCGGGCAGTTTGATCTTGGTGATACGGGCCGTGAAAGGCGTTTTCCGAGACTCGTACAGTAGCTGATCGATCTCGGGTGCGGCGCTGGTTGCGTGATGAATCTGAGATTTCACCGCTTTTACCGCTGCGGCCGTTTTGGTAATGTATTCGCGGAGATCGCGAATCTCGGTCTGATCGCCAGCAGTTTTCCGACCTTGTCGGCGTTTGCTGCGAGTGACCGGAGATCGCTCCTCGGCGATTTTTGCATATCGTGCGAAGTCGAGTTCCCCTTCGTCTCCAGTAAAGGAACGTTCGGGAGAAGACTCCAGTTGAGGACTGCGATTTTTTCTTCTCCTAGGATGGACGTTGGCGTCTTCGTCTGTCGAGTCGGCCTGGTCGCTTGTTTCCAGGTTGACCCTTTCGATGCCGTCGCCTTCGGTCTCCTGTTCGCGAATAAGAGATTTTTCCGATTCGTTCAGCGTCGTGTCAGGGTTTTCTTTTCTGGAATCCTTTTCCGGTACGTTTCCCTGATCGATTCTGGGACGATCCGTAGGAGCGCCGAAATCGAGTCTCCTTCCGCGGATCTTGGTAGTTCCGCGGGGGCGAATCGCTTTGGTTCTCGCGGTTAGGGTTTCGAGCCGTTTTGCGAGCGAACCAATGAGCTTTTCCTGCTCTTCCAATTTTTTGTTACGCTCGGAAAGCATCTTTTCGACGGTCTCGGCGTTAGCGTTCGTAGCGTTGGCCGCAGGCGCGTCTTTCGGTAGTGGTGTTTCAACGTTGTTGCGTTCGTCGCGAGTTTGGTTGTCACCAGTCATCGTTTCTTCGTTGGACATGTTGCGGCTACGGTGTAAGATAGATCCGACCCCCCCCCTCCTTCTAGCGCCAAACTGTGGGAGTCGATTTCACCCTACTGTCAAATAAATCATAAATAAGGAAACTTCGGGAAAACCATAAGTTTTCAGAGGAACCGGCTATCTGCGAGAACCGCACAACAAAGATTAAGATGACGAAAACACTTAGAATTAAAACGAAAATAAGCGAGATTGAAAGCAAGAAGGTTCTTATTCCGAATCTGCGTTGAATTGGTACAAAGAGAGTAGCCGAAAACATAAGAACTAGAAAACCCTAATTGAGACGCAGCTCGCTAACAGAAAAACGGAAAGATTCCTAAATGCTAGTTTTGGTGGTGAGAGCTCTTAATTTCGTGTGTGTGCTTCTGCCCTAGACCTCCTCTTTATATACTCCTTGCCTTGGCTATCCGATCTTTCCATTTCTCCCAGATTTGACTAAATCGGGAATTTTCCATTCTTCTCAATCCTTCCTTTTCTTCTGCGGAAATCTTCTATTTCTCTTCAAACCTTCCTTTTATCTTTAAACTTGACTTTTATTTTCCTTCTGCGAGTAAACCGTCAAAACGTTGTCAAATCTGCGGGTTAGATTCCGTTAAGATCGCGAGATGGGTTTTTATCGCGTTTTAGGTCCTTTCGGGCCGTTTTGCGATAAATCCGTTTTCNTATCTTTAAACTTGACTTTTATTTTCCTTCTGCGAGTAAACCGTCAAAACGTTGTCAAATCTGCGGGTTAGATTCCGTTAAGATCGCGAGATGGGTTTTTATCGCGTTTTAGGTCCTTTCGGGCCGTTTTGCGATAAATCCGTTTTCCGACTTTTACGGGATCGTTTTCCGATCTGACGTCGTTTTTAATAATTTACTCGAGTTAATCGCAAGGTTTTGCGATTTACTCGACTTTTTATTAAAAACACGTTTTTTACGACATACTCGACGTTTTTTTATTAAAAAGCGCGTTTTTATGATTTTAACGAGAAATCTCGAATAAATCGTATAGTTTAGGCAATGTTCGGTGTTTCGTTTAACCGTTGCCGTTTTATACGATTTCCTCGAGTTCTTTCCGAGAAAACGAAGTTTTACGGTTTTTATCGTAAAACTCAAACGGTAAGTCGGATCGAGATGGAACGGGAGATATTTCGGCCGTGGTTCAGAATGCGACCTTGTCGAAAGACGTAAGTTTCGAATCGGGAATGCGCGAAATCGAGACGCGGAGTGTCCGAGAAGTCTCTAGTTCGCCCATCGGCGAACTAGTTGATTACTCCCTAGTTCGCCGATGGGCGAACTAGAGAGTGCTTCTTAGTTCGCCCATCGGCGAACTAAGCCGGGTCCGGCTTAGTTCGCCGATGGGCGAACTAGTTGCGACTAGTTCGCGTTTTACGGCTTTTTTCGGTTTTTTGCGGTTTTGTAAAACAATTCTTGAGTTTTATAAAACCATCTTCGGATTTCATAAAACGACCTTTGAGTTTTATAAAACGATCTTCGAGTTTTATACAATGATTTCTCAAGTTTTTATAAAACGATCTTCGAGTTTTATAAAACGATCTTTGAGTTTTATAAAACGATTCTCGAGTTTTATAAAACGATTTCTCTAGTTTTATAAAACGATTTCTCGAGTTTTATAAAACGATTCTCGAGTTTTATAAAACGATTCTCGAGTTTTATAAAACGATTTCTCGAGTTTTATAAAACGATTCTCGAGTTTTATAAAACAATCTTCGAGTTTTATAAAACGATTTCTCGAGTTTTATAAAACGATTCTCGAGCTTTATAAAACGATTTCTTCGAGTTTTATAAAACGATCCTCGAGTTTTATAAAACGATTTCTCGAGTTTTATAAAATGATTCTCGAGCTTTATAAAACGATTTCTTCGAGTTTTATAAAACGATCTTCGAGTTTTATAAAACGATTTCTCGAGTTTTATAAAACGATTCTCGAGCTTTATAAAACGATTTCTCGAGTTTTATAAAACGATCTTTGAGTTTTATAAAACGATTCTCGAGTTTTATAAAACGATACTCGAATTTTATAAAACTGTTCTTTTTGTATTTCCGCGGGGAGTTTTGGCTATTAATTCTATCGTACTGATTTTGACCCCAACACTCTGCACCTACTTGAATCCGACCTTATGCTTATATACTCCTCCTTTAGGCGGTTGGTCTTTCCTTTTCCACCCCAATCCGTGTTTATCGAAAATTTTCCATTTATCTTGACCTTCCTGTTTTTCCTCGGAAAACTTCTATTTTGTCTTCAAACTTGATATTTATCCATTCCTACGAGTAATGGGTAAACCGTCATCATATCTTTCGGCTGGATCTCGTCTAAAGTCGTAAGTGGGCTCTTATCACGTTTTAGGACTTTCCGAGTGTTTTTGCGACTTTTAGCCACGTTTTTATACGAGATCGTTCCATGATACAATGTCATTTTTTTATAAAATATCCCAAGTCAATCGTATAGTTTGGCAATGTCCTCTGTTTTGTTTAACCGTTGCCGTTTTATACGATTTACTCAAGGTTTTAGGAGAAAACGAATCTTTAGCGGTTTTTATCGTAAACCTCAAGTGGTAAGACAGATTGAGACGAAACGAGAAAGGTTCCGATCACGGTTCAGAGTAAAACCAAGTCGAGGGGCCTGGATGGTTTGGTTCAGGTCGCCAAGATGGCGAACTGGTTCGGGACGACCAGCTTGCCGGCCGGGCGAGCTCGATGGGATGGTTCAGCTCGCCCAGCCGGCGAGTTGGTCAAGCACGGCCAGCTCACCGGCTGGGCAAGCTGGACGGGACAGTTCAGCTCGCCCAGCCGGCAAGCTGGTCAAGCACGGCAAGCTCGCTGGTTAGCGAATTTACGAGGAAACGTTTCCTCGTAAGGTCCTAGCGAATTTACGAGGAAACATTTCCTCGTAAAGGCGTGGTTAGCTTTTACTCGTAAGGTCCTCGTAGGCTTTCCTCGTAAGCTCGTAGTAAGCTTTTCCTCGTAAGATCGTAGTAATAGATTACGAGGAACTTACTAGAACCAGTTACGAGGACATTACTTGGAAACCTTTACAAGGATTTTGCTTCAAATTTTTTTTCCCTATTAAAAAATAATAATTATAAATAATTATTTTATTTTTTAAAAATAAAAAATCAAATTATAAATAAAAAATAAAAAACAAAATATTTTATAAATAACTAAATAATATACAAAAAGTTTTTAAATTCATAATATACAATTAAAAGTAAAAAAACTAGGGATGCTGGTCGTGAAATTGCTGAACGAACTCGTCGTCCTGGCTCGGCAAATCCTCTCCATAGTTGGTTGCCGGCTGTGACTGTGATGGTGGATGCTGTTGGGTTGGAATCCCTCCACGTTCCCGTCTCTGACGCAACATCTCCTGCAAAGGCGGGTTTCCAACCGCCATAATGTCGAGGACATCGGTGAGAGAAGTCACATGCTCGGTGAGCGAACTCACATGAGACTGCGTCGCCTGCAACTCCGAGCGCAGCTGAGCATTGACATTGTTCTGCTCCTGATGATAAGACGATGTCGCTGCAGGGACATCGTTAACCGAGCCAATCCCGATGATACGCCCCTTTTTCCTAGGGGGGACCTGTAAATAAAAATATTAATGAATTAATAGTAAAACAAATTATTTACCTCCTCGTAAATCTTATCCACGTCAACAGTGGATAATATGACTGGAGTCCCAGTCTGCTGAGTCAGCTGGGTCTGGCGTTCGTCAACTCGGGCAACAAGCTCGTTGTAGATCCGCTCGGAAGCGGGATCTACAAACTGCCCAGCCTTGTTCCTGTGGGTCCTCTCGTAAAGGTCTTTTAGAGATGGAAGAACTCATGTCTCCTTAGCCTAAAATTATTTTATAAAATTAAATATTAATTTGGAATATTCAAATAAAATAAAAATTAAATTGTTATTAAAAATCATCTTACCATGTCTAGACGAACTCCTCCGTGAGGTTTTTGACCCGTGGTGTGAAGCACCTTCGTGTTGCCATGCTCGTCTTTGGTCATGCGGTTCCCGGAATTTGTGTTGGAGGTTCTGACCGAGTCCGGCAACCCCCAATAGCTGATAAGGCCATCCCACACCGTGGTTGTGAGGTAATCGGGTTTCCCGGCCTCGTAACCATCCACCAGATTTAAAAAAAAAATTAGAATTAAAGTCAATATATAATATTTTTAAAACTATATATATATTATAGTTTATAAATCTATACCTGATAGTCGCCCTTCCAGTTGTAGACCATGTCGAGCAATCGTGCTCTTGCCTTGGCCTCAAACTCCTTCTTCACCCGCTGGTGAATCCCAATAGACCAACGATACTTTTGCTGTAACCAGAAAAAATAAAAGACGGATTAGTTCAATAATATTAATAATTTTAAATAATTTAAAATAAATTAACGAATTAAACTTACAGCGAACGATTTGAACCACGTCTTTTTTTGTGTGGCTCGCCGTCATCTTCCAGTTTGGAGCTGGATCGGGAAAATATCCCTTGATATAGTCTGTGACGCTAGATCTAACACAATTGTCAAGACCAAACCTGGAAAGACACAAAATAAATCATTAATTAGATTAATTTCTAAATATTTTGTTAATTAAGAAATAAATTTAAAAAACTTTTTAAAAAATTAAAACATACCATAATACGTTTTGGCCGCCCCGTCGGATAGGATCTAACTCTGCCAGCCCTTCTCTACATGGAAGGGCCAAAATATCCTCCACCGTGTACACCGCAAAGGGTGCGTTCGGCGGCACCTGCAAATCGGGATGAACCCCGACCGGTGGAGGAGGAGAAGGAGGAGGTGGTGGTGGAGGAGGAGGTGGTTGCCGGGACGCCGTAGAAGCTCCCTGAGTCTCGGGAATCAAATATGAACCGGGAGCTGACGAAGATGAACCCGGAGCATCCTGACGCCCAAACATATCTCCGTAGTGACTTCCCTCGAGAGACGACGTCCTCTTACCAGCAGCCTTAGCAAGCTTGCTCTGTCTAGGCATCTATATTTAAAAAAAAATCAAAACATTAGTTCACCGTATAATTTAAAAAAACACTAAATAAAATCAACCTAATCTAAATTACCTAAACTAACCACCTAATCTAAATTCCCTAAACTAACCACCTAATCTAAATTCCCTAAACTAACCACCTAATCTAAATTCCCTAATCTAATCACCTAACTACGAATTAGAGAGAACCTTTAGAGGATTTAGAGAGAAGGTTACTAGCAAATGAGAAACCGGATTGCTCGAGTATATATAAGGAATTTTGTTTCCTCGTNACCACCTAATCTAAATTCCCTAAACTAACCACCTAATCTAAATTCCCTAATCTAATCACCTAACTACGAATTAGAGAGAACCTTTAGAGGATTTAGAGAGAAGGTTACTAGCAAATGAGAAACCGGATTGCTCGAGTATATATAAGGAATTTTGTTTCCTCGTAAAGCCCTAGTAATGTTACTAGGACCTTACGAGGAAGTAGCTATGCCCGTGTTTTTATTTCCTCGTAAGGTCCTCGTAATGGCTGTACTAGGGCTTTACGAGGAAATAGCTATGCCCGCGTTTTTTCCTCGTAAAGCCCTAGTAACACCTTACTAGAACATTACGAGGAAATTGCTATGCCCGTGTTTTCTATTATAGGGCTTTACGGGGAAAGGGTTTATAAATCCCTAAACTCGAAACCCCAAACCCCAAACCACAACTTACTTAACTTATAACCTCTTCTACAACCAAACTTCTAACCTCTTCTACACATAAACCCCAAACCCCAAATGCAAATTGATTTTGTGATTAAACAAACTTAAAAATATATAATCCAAATTGATGTTGTTATTAAACAAAGTTATAAACATACATAATTCATTCGGATACATTGTCGTAATCTGTTGAAACATCATCATTTTCTAAAAACTCGTCGTCTACACCTTCGTCCGTTGAGTGATCAGGAACATCTTCGTATTGACGATTATGCGGATCAATGAATAGGAACTCATCAATTTCTGCTTCAGCTTCCTCGATCTCATTGGTGTTTTCTTCTTCTAATGGTGGTTCTTCTCCAGCGATTATTCGTCCTCGAGGTGTAACTTTGATAACAGCTAACCAGTTTATTCCCGAGGTAGTAATCCGAGGGTATGGAATGAAGCAAATTTGATCTGCTTGGGAAGCTAATATGAAAGGCTCGAACTTGTTGTACCTACGAAAATAAAGATCAATATGTAAAAATTAATTAATACTGGAAACCTGGATATTAAAAAAAAAAAATTTGGTGTACCTTCGTCCACCGTTGACATC
This sequence comes from Eruca vesicaria subsp. sativa, assembly GCA_932364175.1. Taxonomy (NCBI): domain Eukaryota; kingdom Viridiplantae; phylum Streptophyta; class Magnoliopsida; order Brassicales; family Brassicaceae; genus Eruca; species Eruca vesicaria. Next base: position 62,802 of record CAKOAT010072933.1, on the reverse strand, counting down.
AGCTACACCGTTCATGTTAATCCGAACACCTCTGTTTACGACGGGGTCGTGCCACTCACACTTGAAGATAATGCATTTCAAACCCATACCCGGGAATTGAACTTCATAAATCTCCTGCAAGATCCCGTAGAAATTTGTTTCGCCTTTCACACATATTCCATAATTACTTGTCACCCGGTGTCTACCATAGTCATAGGTATGAAAAGTATAGCCTCGGGTGAAATACATCGACGATGTAGTGACCTTTGCAGCTGGACCTTGAAGTAATTCGCGAAACCATGCGGGATACTCAGGATCGTCATAATCAACATGTAACAAAAAGTAAAATAATTAGACATTAGACTTACTTTGTGGTAATGTATGCATACAATTTAAGTAATAAATAAATACATGTTTCCTCAACCACTTGATAAAGTGTTGATCTTTCCTTTTGTCTAACTCAGTTGTCGATATACCAGTTATTGCTTCCTCGACTTGAGTCTCAAATTGACTGTAAAATCATATATGTTATGTTATATATTTAATATTGAATATATATATATATAAGTGTGTATGTTTATATATTTACCTTTCAAAATAAGCAATCAATGGATACTCGCAATTAAGAAGAATATAAAGGTGTGCACTATGGACGTCTTCATCACTCGACCACCAAACCTCTTTCAATTTCCCACCCAATCGCCCAATTTGACAAAAGATGTCTGGAACATCGTCTTCCATATATGTCGGCACGACACGACCATCATCATATCTTCTTGGAGCTCGTTTCCTTGTACGTACTTTCGGTGCAAAGTAGTACGAAGTGAAATGTGATGTTTCTTCCGTCAAACTTCCTGCAACAATAGAACCTTCAAATCTTGCTAGGTTTTTGGCTATTCCTTTCAAAGTTTTCATGGCCCTTTCATACTGATACATCCATCCATAATGCACGGGTCCACGAAGTAATGCCTCATACGGGAGGTGGACAACTAGGTGTTCCATGACGTCGAAAAAAGTTGGCGGGAATATTTTCTCCAAGTTGCAGATTAAGACGAGGATTTTTTCATGAAGTTGTTGGACACTTCCACTTTAAGAGTGCAGGTGCTCAGATCCCTAAAAAATGCTTCAATTCCTTATATATATATGAAAACAAAAATTATCCACATTAGTATATATATATATATAAATAAATTAATCATGTCATCGTATTATATTAATTAATTACCTGAAAGTGCTTCATGTACTTTTGCCGGTAGTAGCTCCGCAAATGCAAAGGGAAGTAGTCGCTACATAAAGACATGACAATCATGGCTCTTCATCCCGAAGAACTTTTGCCCTTTCTCAACACATCTTGAGAGATTTGAAACATACCCATCAGGGAACTTCACTTCTGAAGCCACCCAGTTGAACAACGCATACTTTTTTTCTGATGACAGTCTGAATATTGGAACTGGAACTTGCCCATTGCTTTTTATATGTAGCTCACTCCTTGAGCAGATATCGGGTAAGTCCAACCTTGATTTTACGTTGTCTNTTGGAACTGGAACTTGCCCATTGCTTTTTATATGTAGCTCACTCCTTGAGCAGATATCGGGTAAGTCCAACCTTGATTTTACGTTGTCTTTCGTCTTCCCTGGGACATTCAATATAGTGTTCATGATGTTCTCAAAAAAGTTCTTCTCTATATGCATCACATCGAGGTTGTGGCGCAAAAGAAGATCTTTCCAATATGGAAATTCCCAAAATATACTCTTTTTGTGCCAATTGTGCTGAACCCCATAAGAATCAGGCATATTACTGGGAACATGCCAATTCCCACCATGAGGAGCTGTTTCTAGAGCACAGTAGTAATCGATTTGCGCTTCGATTTGTTCTCCAGTTAAATATGGAGGAGGAGTGTCTCTGACAACCTTTTTGTGCCTGAACAATTTCTTGTTTCTTCGGTATGGGTGGTGAATGGGAAGAAATCGACGGTGACAATCGAACCAACTAGTCTTCCTACCATGCTTCAACTGAAACGCATCTGTCATTTCATTACAATATGGACAAGCTAATCTCCCATGTGTAGTCCACCCAGACAACATACCATATGCAGGAAAGTCACTTATGGTCCACAAAAGCATCGCTCGCATCGTAAAGTTTGTTTTCGTTGAATAATCATATGTCCTCACCCCTGTTGACCACAAATCTTTCAACTCTTTTATCAATGGTTGTAGAAAAACGCCGAGAGATGTTTTTGGATGTTTTGGACCAGGTATTAATATGCTCATGAATAGAAACTCTCGTCGCATGCACATCTCCGGTGGCAAGTTATACGGTGTAAGAAAGACGGCCACAATGAATATTGTCTCCCAGACATTCCAAATGGACTAAATCCATCAGTGCATAATCCAAGATACACATTCCGGCTATTGCTAGCGAAATGTGGATGTACATTGTTAAAATGTTTCTAGGCTCTTGCATCTGATGGATGATTCATCTCTCCATCCGTCTGAGTATGCTCGGTGTGAGGGATAAAACTCACTTCCAAATTTAGGTTAGGTTAAGATTGGGGAGAAGACAATCGTGGGCTGAATCCTTTTAGAACTTAAAGAATGAATATGATTGTATTGATGTTTGGTAACGAAAAGGGGTTTACAAAGATGATCTTAATGATCCGATCGAAAGAACAATGATCAATAGAGATGGTTACAATGAAAGATATGTCTAAGTCTTTAGGTGTCGAATAATCTGAAGAAGATCCTCCTCTTTGATCTCCTCTCCTTCTTTAAATAGCCCTAGGTCACGTTCAACTTCTCCCGACGAATCCTCCGAGATTGCCTCCGTGAGCTGTGGGAATCGTAACAGCCTCCTCTTGACCAGGCCTTGCATGTTCTCCTTGAGCTGTTTCTTGTTAGCTGTTTGTAAATGAGGTCCGGAGTCTTTTTCCGTGACCTGTTTTTGTTAATGGTTTTCTCGCTCAACGAACAGGTTGTGATTTTACTCAGTTCTTCTTTGGGGGACGAATTGCTAATGGGCTTATAATGTCCCATTAACGGCTTTAACTATTTGAGCCCATTATTTCACCTAACGGGCTAAATTCGGGCCCAACAGTTGCCCTGCCATCTCATCCCTCCAACAGTCTCCTCAGATTGGTACAATCTTTTCAATCTGTCTGTGATTGGTAGGTACCACATCCTTTTGTACGGTACCCTATTACGCCCTCGACCTTGCGGTTTGAATCGTGGCTTCTTACAAAATCGACATTCTTCTAACTTCTCATCATCTCCCCAGTAAATCATGCAGTTGTAGATGCAAACGTCTATCACCTCCGAGGGCAACCCAAGACTATATACCAATTTCTGAATCTGATAGTAAGATTCAGCAGACACATTGTCTTCTGGCAAATACTCTTTAAATAAGTCTGCCCATGCATCCATACAATTTTCAGGTAGATTGTGATCGGTTTTAATACTCATCATTCTAGCAGCCAACAACAATTTAGACAGACTTTCTCTACAACCACTGTAAATTGGCTCATTCGCAGCATCTAACATTTCATAATACTTTTTTGCATCTAAGTTAGGTTCTTCAACTTCATCATCATCATGAGTTACAAAGGCATCACCTACCATATCATGAACCCTATCACAATCTACCATTTGTTCCTCTTGGTGATGATAGCTATTACTACTGCTACCTTCATTACGCAAATGCTCAACCGGTTCAATCTGAAAATTGCTATTACTACTGCTACCTTCATTNATCATCATGAGTTACAAAGGCATCACCTACCATATCATGAACCCTATCACAATCTACCATTTGTTCCTCTTGGTGATGATAGCTATTACTACTGCTACCTTCATTACGCAAATGCTCAACCGGTTCAATCTGAAAATTGCTATTACTACTGCTACCTTCATTCCTACAACTAGCATCTTCTCCATGTTGATACCAAATACAATAATATGGCATGAAACCTCTATTTATTAACTGCTTCCAAACATTTTCACGAGGGCCTAATTTGGTATTGCAACATTTCCGACAAGGACAGAACATCTTACCACTTTCCTGCGTGAGTGGCGTAGAATCTGCTTGATGCATAAACGTCTCCAAACCTTCGATAAATTCTTTCGTCACCCTCCCGTTATTATCTCTGTGTGAATACATCCACTTCGCAACTCGAAAATATTTCCCGGACCGGACATTTTTTTTTGTGTTTGATCAAGCTTATAGCTGATTTTTTTTTGGTGTGTTTCAAATGAATCACATATGGTGGTATTTATAGAAATTTTCGAATCTGATAATTTACTATGAAATTGCTAGGAAAAGTAGGTACAAAACACGTTTTTGATTTAAATTCGATATTTTCTATCCAGTTCTTCTTAATTTCGTAGTAACAAATCCATTCCTCCTAATTTCGTAGTAAATTATTACTAGGACTTTACGAGGAAAGGAGATACTATGAGTTTACGAGGAAAACACGTAAGTTTACTACGATTTTACGAGGAAACATTTTTCTCGTAAGTTTACGAGAACTTTACGAGGAAAAAGTGTTTCCTCGTAAACTTGAAGTTAACTCGTAGTAGTTTTATGAGGAACTATTTTCCTAGTAAAGTTTTCTAGTAAAAGCTTAGTTTTCTTGTAGTGGAACTCCATTAGAATTATCTCTAATTTCTTATTCTATTATTATTCAGACTATGATTTGTGTTTCTTCTATCATGTCTGAGTAGTTCATCTTGTTAGGTTTAGGGATTTCATGAGCTTAATGTTAAACTGAATATCAATTAGGATTGCTAGAATATCTATAGATCTCTACACCAGGGTGATTTGTAATACTAGGATCTGGAGTAATTAGGATATCATGAAAGTGTGACTGATTGCTTGAACCTAGAATCATAGGACAACTGAGATGCACTAAAATGCAGTCAACTAACAGAACCGAATTCTGCTGGATTAGATACTTAGGCGCATATGAGAATTGGTTTAGGAATCTAGTTGAACATAATCAATTAGGTCGTTAATGCTTGTCTGAGGTAATATCGATCGACGCTCAGGCCATAGCATCGATCGATACTCGTTTCTTGTTCGCATGCGAAAGCTGGAACAAGGACTTAGACATCTGATTAGTAATTGCATTGATAGATGGATTACTTACTTATTAAAATCGAGTTCTAGATTGAATCTATAAGCTATCAGCATCTTGAATTGTAGTTTTGAATCTCTTGATTGATAAATCCCTAGGTCTAACTATTTCTCCTTATTGCTTACAAACTCAACCAATCGAACAACTACCTTGTTCACATTGCTTTTATTTACTGTTTTATAAACTGTTCACCTAGCTTAACTTTGATTTCTATGGATTCGATCTCTAAGTACTACAATTGAACCTCTTATTTGAGAGAATAATTCACTCCTTAGGGTTTAACATTTGAGTGATATCACTACCCGAGATCCATTCAGAGAACATGAGCAGAAGTAATCGTTGACGTTGATTTCGAGATTACCGTTTTTTACCCCAACAAATTTCAATAATGTTTTCCACAAAAGTTTATGTTCCTCGAATGTGTTATCGGCATAAAAAACAGTCATTATAAAAGAAGAAACCATGATGCCACTATTCATAAATGGCTTAGCATCATGAAGTTCCAAAACCGAAGATATTATGTTTGAAGCGAAAGAGTTTATATTTATATGTATCCCTCGATTGGGAAAGACCATTTCATGTTTTCAGTAATGATGCTGCAAGTAGAGAGATCAATTGTTGAGGTAAGAGCATCAATTCATGATAGTGGCATGAACAACATTGGAAGGATCAATAACATCCTTAGAAACCACATATTTGGTCTTAGTGGGAGCTTTTCTCTGAGTTTTTGAAAGATTGATAGTCGGAGGAACAACATGGTGCTCGCTTGGTTATGATTAAGCGAACTAGAACGTGTACATGGATATGTTTCATGAACTGGAATATTTGAAAGAATATCCCATTTAGCGTTTGGGCAACACTGATCAAGATGACCTTGTCTTTTGTATCATACACAAGTTGAGAACCCAGGGGTATGTGACTGATATGTGAATGATAGATCCATCATCCCTTAAAAGCTAAACCAGCTGAGGAGGTGGCTTTGTACAGTTGGCTCTGAATTAAGGTGAGCCACATCAAGGCTTACCATTAGAATGGTGAATTCATCAGCTTCAACCGGGTGTCATATAAGCCAAATCATTAAGCTAAGGCCCTCCCAAGCATAAAGGTCAAAGAGAACGCCACTAACATGAGTTTAAAGATGTGACCAAGTCCATATTTGGAGGATTGAAGGAAAGTTTAGTACTCCATTGCGCTACGAAGGACATAGACGAGCCAATATGCCACATTTCCTATTCAACAACTTTCTATCTAAAAAAACTCATTGGGGATTTTCACCAGCACTGAGTGGGAAGAAGGTCTGAGGTTAATATCCCATTTGGAACCCTTTCCCCAAATGTCTGTGAGAATACTTTTGAATTTGGTTGTATGAGGGAGCCTTCTTAGTGCAAACACACATCACAAAATCCTTATGAGCAACTGCACCTCGATTCAAAACCCCATCCGGGATTTTAATTTGAGGGATTTCTTATGTAGTGAAAGCTAAGGTAGTCAACCATTTCAGTGATCTATCAGTCCCTAGCTTTGCATGCATAAGAGCATCTCCAACCGCACTCCAAACTCCATTTTGCAGTAAAATCATCTCCAACCCTACTCCAAAACCCACTACAAAATGAAGTAACAAATATGATTACTCCAAATATGGAGTAAACCAACTCATTACTCCAAAATGGAGTTGAACTTTTTTATTTATAAAATGGTCCTCTACATTTATATATTTTTAGTTTTTAATAAAATATTATTAAAAATAACTATATTAATATTATTTTACTATATATATGATAAATTTACTGTTAACATTTCTTAACTATATAAACAGCCTCATTTTTAATAAAGTATTATTATAAATAAGTATATTAATATTATTTTACTATATATATTATAAAATTTACTGTTAATCTTAATTATATAAACAGCCTCGTTTTAATAAAATACTTTTATGAATAAATATATTAATATTATTTACTATATATACTATTAATATTTCCTAATTATATAAATAGCCTTGTTTTTAGTAATATTATTATAAATAAGTATATAAATATTATTTTACTATATATATTGTAAAATTTATTGTTATTGTTTCTTAATTATATAAATAACCACATGATGAACGCTTTTATGCAAAAAATATATATAATATAAAACATAAAAGATCATATATATAAAATAAAAGATAAGCACCATACAAAAGAAATAACATAAAATAAAACTTACAACAAAGATAATTGTTTAATAATCCGATAAATCAATTTTGGATCCATTAAAATATTAAATTAATTGGATAACATATTATTAAATTCTTACATAACATGATAATATAAGATGATTGTGATCTCGAAGAGCAAATTGAAGTTAAAAGAGAATTTCTACCTAGGAAGCTGAAATTGAAGGATGTGAGGTTCCAAGAGTTTCTTTTCCGTTTCAGAAAAATCAAAGATAAATAAGCTTATTTTTTACTTCAAAATGCATTAGTTGATCATTTGTGGGAAAATTATTCTAATTCTAATGAATAATTTAGAATTGATGTATTTTGTGTTTAAGCTATGCAATGTAATTTTTAATGTACTAAATGTTTTTTTTTTTTAAACTTTGTTGAGTAATTTTATTTATATAATAAAATTTTAATTGTTGTTAATATTGTATTTAATAGAAATGCTATAAATTGAAAATGGACTGTTTTGCAAATAGTATAAATGAAATGTGATATTACTAATTTTAAAATAAAAAATATAAAACATAATATGTTAGAAATATTTTTTTGGAGTAGAAAATGGAGTAATACATTGAAGTAAAAATCAACTGTATTTTAGAGTCACTCCATTTTTGAGTAGAAAATGGACTAATACATTGGAGATGCTATAAGAGGTAGACAAAGGTGGAGCTTAGCCCACCAGATAAGGGGTCTGTTCTTGGCAGACTACTAGAATTTACTATCAGTGGGGTGTGCTCTTTCAAAGGACCTATAAAACTAGAAGGTATAGTTTGGTCCTGATTGCAACATTATATTGTAACGTCAGAATTTAGAGGTCGAGCAATAGTAGAAGTCGCACGAATAGGGTTTGCCACAGTATTATAAGATTTGGTTGTAGCAGAAGATGAAATCCCTTTAGACTTCGCTGAAAGGATAGTATATTGAACCGAGATAAAATTCAATTCCGTACTTTATAGGAAAGGTAGCAACTGAAGAGATTCCAGCCCTTCTGATGATAATTGCAGAGGCATTGTAACATGGGAGATCTCTATGGTCATAGAATATGTTTTAGATATATCACCTTAATATTTTCTAATCATCCATGTTCAAAAACTCACTGGATTGACCGATTTTTGGAAGGATAATCACTGTTTATGTGGTCACCGTGGTGAAAAAGACTGATTGGCAAGGTTAGGCGGTATCTCCGACTTCAGCTTAGGTCACTGTAAATATGTAAAAAGCAATATAAATCAATTTGATATATTATTTTAATTATTATTATCCAATAAAATAATATATAAAATAGAATACAAGTTAGTTGTTATTTTTAGAAAATTGCATATAAAATAATCTAAAATTAGCAGCCATAACAAATTAATAAATATTCTTTATGTTTAAGTTAAGAGATAAATAAAACAGGAGAAAATACTATTTGTAAAAACAGTTGAGAAAACAAACAAAAAGAATGAAAAAATAAATGTTACTTAAATTATGGTGAACCAAAAGAAAAAAAGAACTACAAACTAAAGGAAGTCATATTAAATTAAGAACATTAAAGTTATCATTTGTAGAAAAAAGGAACCGTACAAAAGAAAAGAAAATAATTTCAAAAGGTTGATCACACAAAAAAACTGCAAAAGAAGTAGAATTAGGACTTGGCAAATAACCCAAATTCGAAAATCCAAACCGACTCAAACCAATAAAAAAAATATTCGAACCGATCTGAATCCGACATAAATACCAGATGGATCTTATTTTATGGTATTTCAGATTATGAGTTTTATCCAAACCAAACCCAAACTTAAATGGATATCCAAACGAACCAAAAACTTCATAATTCTAATAAAACTTGTACGATACCTAATAGTAGTTTCTAATATATATCCAAAACACATTAAAATATTTTTGAGTACCTAAAATAATTAGTTATTACTTGAATAGTTAATTCAAATACTTAGTATAATATATAATTTTATTTGGATAATATTAATGTTTTTGTGTTTCACATTGTAGTTTATAGTTATGAATAAATTTACTGAAGTATAAACAATGTTTTTATATTGTTTTAAGTTTAAATAGCGTATCTTACGTTTATAATATTTAGTTTATCAAGTTTAACCAAGGTCAGCTGGCCTCCTTTCCTTACGTGTAGGTCTGCCCCTGGCCCGACTTACGTCTAACGTATTCTTGAGCATGGCTAGTCATAGAAGCTAAGAAAGTAGTAGTATAAAAACAGGAACACCACGTTTCATTCACCATTATTTTATCTGGTCTAACTAGTCTAGTGTCACTTATATTTTTGGTAAAGAATTCTTCTCGTTTTAAAAAACCCCATCCCATACTATCAAGCGAAGCTGTATATTTCTCTCGACCACTCAGTCAGTAAAAAAACTTAATCTGCTTAACCTTTTGCGTTCACTCCGGTTTTATATACCACCACCACCACCACTAATAAGCTTGGTACTCATTGAGATCACTACTCATAGTAGTCGAAGTATTGTGATGATGAAAAAAAAGTGATGAATTAATTAGGAGTTTATTTTAATAAATTTGTAGAGATACGTAGTGAAATGAGATGGAAAGAGAAACCAAAACCACACGCGTGGAAAGTGGGAGTAACGGTGGGATGCAATCTTCCACATTTGCTAAGAAAGCACTCAAAATGATTCAGAAATTATATGAATTATATGACGCTCTCACCAATCAATCATTTTCGACTCTTTCTTTTTGTAACCCACTTTATTTATATTATCTTCTCCATTTCTCATCATCTATCCGAACCGTAAATAATTGAATCATGATGCATTTTAAGAGCACTTACGACTATTACGAATTTACCATTAACTAGTGAGCCGTGCTATATTGAAAAAAAAGAGAGTAAATGTTGTTGTGAATCAAAGAGTAAAAAAGGGAATGATTGTGTATTATTTCAGAAACATAAGTTGTCCTTATATAGGGATTACAAGTATTTTTAAATAGATAAAGAGAAATGAAAACCTAAACCAACTAAGAAAATAAAATAGTGCAAAACCTAAGTCCATAAGAAAAAGGGAAACTAGCCGCCTAAGAGAAAAATAAAGAGCCAAGCCGCCTAAGACATTTGATAGACGGGATGGTAGGTGAGCCAAGTATCGTTTAGGGCAATCCACAATAAATTTCATAACACTCCCGTTTGGATGCTATAACCGTTGTAATACGCTTTGCATATTGCCTTATTAAAACTTTTCTAGGAAAAATCCAAAACCCAAAAGGATAAAACCGGGTAAAACGATGGATAAGAAAAAAGAGTACAACACATATTACTCCCCCTGTTTTGTACCTCACTGAAGGTCTTTAAGCCGAAGCATCCCAATCTTATGCGTGAGCTTCTTAAATGTTGAGGTTGGAAGTGACTTGGTGAATAGGTCTACTGAATTGTCACTTGAACGGACTTGAACTACTTGGACCTTGCCGGCTTTCTTTAAATCGTGGGTGAAGAAGAACTTTGGTAGAATCTGCTTCGTCCGGTCTCCTTTGATGTAGCCGTTCTTAAGCTGGGCAATACAAGCTGCATTGTCTTCGTACATGATGGTCGGTGACTCCTTGCCTTTGGCTATCCTACAGTCGGTTCTAATATGTTGGGTCATGGACCTCAACCAGACTAACTCATGGCTTGCCTCATGGATGGCCAATATCTCGGCATGATTGGAAGATGTAGCTACCATCGGTTGTTTCATGGACCGCCAAGCTATAGCAGTACCACCGTGTGTAAAAACATAGCATGTCTGAGAACGAGCATTGTGTGGATCCGAGTTATAACCTTCATCAGCAAAACCAATTAAACCTTCTTTGGTTTGGTTAGTATAATATAGACCCAAGTATTTCATTTCTTGTAGGTAATCAGGAGCATGTTTAATCCCGTTCCAGTGCCTTTGGGTCAAATATGAACTAAACCTAGATAATAGGTTCACTGCAAAACATATGTCCGGCCTAGTATGGCTTGCCAAATACATTAAGGCTCCTATGGCACTGAGGTAAGGCACTTCGGGCCCGAGGAACTCTTCTTCGTCCTTCTTAGGACCAAATGGGTTTGTGTCCAGACCAAGGGACCTCACGACCATGGGGCTAAATGGGTGAGATTGGTCCATATTAAACCGTTTTAGTACCTTTTCTGTATATGTCTTTTGATGCACAAGGATTCCATCTTTAAGATGTTCAATCTGTAATCCCAAATAAAATTTTGTTTATCCTAGATATTTAATCTCAAATTCTTTCTTAAGATATTCAACCGTTTAAGAAATTTCTCCAAAGGTTCCTAGGATATTCAAGTCATCAACATACACTGATATTATTACAAAGCCCTGGTCGGATTACTTTATGAATATGTGTGGGCTTATTGGATCATTCTTATATCCCTCTTTCACTAAGTACTTGCTTAGTCTATTATACCACATTCAACCTGATTGTTTCAATCCATAAAGTGACTTGCTCAACTTTATTCAATATTGTTCTCGAGAACTTGCTTTGTCTTTCAGCTCAATACCTTCTTGAACTTTCATGTATATCTCATTATCCAGTGGACTGTATAAGTATGCAGTTACTACATCCATTAACCACAGATCTAATTTCTCTCTTATGGCCAGACTTATTAGGAATCTAAAAGTAGTAGCATCCACCACAGAGGAGTATGTCTCCTCATTATCTATTCCTAGTCTCTGTGAGAATCCTTATGCAACTAGTCGTCCTTTATATCTCACGACTTCACCATTTTCATTTTTTTTCTTCACAAAGACCCATTTATGTCCAACTGGTTTAATATCAGGAGATATCCGAATTATAGGACCAAAGACCTCTCTTTTCTTTAAAAATTTAACTCCACGTTTATAGCTTCTTTCCATTTGATCCAATCTGATCGCTGAGTGCACTCATAAATAGATGTGGGTTCATGATCCTCGTTCATGTCCATAATTTCAAGTGCTACGTTGCATGAAAATATATCATCAGTGTCGACACTCTTTCTGTTCCATAGTATTCCAGACATGACACAATTGATTGAGATCTCACTATTATCAGGATCATCAGTACCTTGAAGCTTGGCGTCCCAAGCCCCATTGTTTGGTACATTATGTCCAGCCGGCCCATTAGGTTCGGCCGGCTCGTCCATGTTTAGGGTTCCCTCGATCCAGCACCTTTCTTTAATTTCTAAGGCTTCTTATCTTTGGAACCTATTCGTCTACCACGTTTCAAACATGCTTTAGACTCTGTAGCAACTTGACCGTGTCCTTCTTGGACATCAATATGAATTTGTGCATTCACAGCTGGTATATATGATTTTGTTACTCTATTCGGGTCAGCAAAAGAATCTGGCAATTGATTAGCTAGCTTTTGTAAGTGTATTATCTTTTGGACTTCTGAATCACACTCTTGAGTCCGAGGATCTTGCTAGGATAAAGATGGTTGATACCATGTAATCTCTTTTTCTTTTACCAGTTTATTATTATCTCCACCTAATGTGGATAGTTGGATTCATCAAAGTGATAATCCGCATACCTGGCCTTAAACAAATCACCCGTGGTTGGCTCAAGGTACTTAATTATGGTGGGAGAGTCATATCCAACATATATCCACATCCACCTTTGAGGTCCCATCTTAGTTCTATGTGGTGGAGCTATTGGTACATAGTCAGCACAGCCAAATGTTTTAAGATGGGATATGTCTGGTTCGTGACCCATAAGCAATTAGGATGGGGAAATATCTATGCTCACTAGATGGCCTGATGCAAATTAACTCGGCTGCATGTAATACTGCATGTCCCCAAGCTGAGATCGGGAGTTTTGATCTCATAAGTAATGGTCTAGTAATTAAATGTATGCGTTTAATAAAAGATTCGGCCAAGCCGTTTTGTGTATGTACATGTGCCACAAAGTGTTCTACATTTAACCCCATGGACATACAATAGTCATTAAACGCTTGGGACATGAATTCACCAGCATTATCAAGACGTATACTCTTTAAAGGAAAATCTGGAAAGTGAGCTCTTAAACGAATCATCTGAGCAAGTAACCTCGCAAACACCAAGTTGCGGGTTGATAATAAGCATATATGGGACCATCTTGTGGATGCATCAATAAGGACCATAAAGTATCTAAACGTCCCACAGGGTGGGTGTATTGGTCCACAGATGTCACCTTGTATTCTTTCCAGAAACTTTATTGTTTCCTTAGTCACTTTAACTAGTGATGGCCTAACAACGAGTTTCTCTTGAGAACATGGTACACATGTGAGGTGCTTAGGGATAACTCTTCTTGCTTTCAATGTGTGCCCATTTGTATTCAATATCAATTTTCGCATCATGGTCGAACCGGGATGGCTGAGCCGGTCGTGCCAAAGAGTGAAGTTCTCGGAAAACACTTTGTTTACCGTGGCATTAGCCTCTGTCATACTGATCTTGGCATAGTAAATACCAGTAGATATTTCATATTGAAAAATCATTCATTCATTAAGTAATAAAACAAGTTCAAAGAACAATGAAAACAAAGAAAACATAAAGCAAAGAAAACACAAAAGTTTGATGGTCGAAATCAACTTGATTCTTTTATGAAATCTGAAGTTTCATACTCCATATGATCATCTCGTCCATGATCAACATCATCTTCACCATTGTGGGAACCGAAATTCACACTGTCAATTTTCCGTCAAATATTGAAACTTAGGGAAAACCCTAATTTTCCCGAGGTCCTGGATCTCTGCGGAAATCACTAAAACAAACGAGATCAACAAAATATGGATGAACAACGAAGAACAGAGAATAAAGAATTTGTATGAAAGCTTTTTATTGAATAAGAGATCGACAACCGTTACAAGAGAGAATTGCAGAACTTAGACGTCGAAACGTTCTAAGGATCTGGCCTGCTAGTCTAAACGCTAAGTCCTAAATTTCTAAGCTAACAGCCGCCTCTCTAGGTCTGATTTTCGTCTCCCTGTTTCTGCCCTATGCCTCTTTCTTATGTACTCCCTTCCTTGGCGGTTTGGTTCTTCCATTTCGCCCAGATTCGAGTTTATCGGGAATCTTCCATTTATCTTGATCTTTCCTTTTTTTCCCGCGGAAATCTTTTATTTATCTTCAAACTTGCCATTTTATTTCAAACTTGACATTTATCTTCCTTCTGCGGGTAAATCGTCAAAATGTTATCATATCTTCGGGTTAGATTTCGTTAAGACCGCGAGATGGGCTTTTATCACGTTTTAGGACCTTCCGAGCCGTTTTGCGATAAAACCGTTTTGCGACTTTATACGAGATCGTTTCCTGATCCGATGCCGTTTTTTTAGTAAATTCCCCGAGTTAATTGGAATGTTTAGCTACGTTCGTTTTCTTCGGTTAATCGCTGCCGTTTTTACTATTCACTCGACATTTTTATTAAAAACGCGTCTTTTACTATTTTTACGAAAAGTCTCGAATAAATCGTATAGTTTAGGCAATGTTCAGTATTTCGTTTAACCGTTGCCGTTTTATACGATTTCCTCGAGTTCTTTTCGAGAAAACAAAGTTTTACAGTTTTTATCGTAAAATTCGAACAATAAGACGGATTAAGACGAAATGGGAGACATTTCGACCGTGGTTCGGAACACAATCGTGTTGAAGGACGTAAGNTCTCGAATAAATCGTATAGTTTAGGCAATGTTCAGTATTTCGTTTAACCGTTGCCGTTTTATACGATTTCCTCGAGTTCTTTTCGAGAAAACAAAGTTTTACAGTTTTTATCGTAAAATTCGAACAATAAGACGGATTAAGACGAAATGGGAGACATTTCGACCGTGGTTCGGAACACAATCGTGTTGAAGGACGTAAGCCTTGAACCGGGGACGTGGGAGATCGAGGCCCGGGATGGTCGGCTCGACGTACGGCAAACCGGACCGGACCGGTTCAGCTCGCCGTTGGGCGAGCTGCCCGGGAAGCTTCTAGCTCGCCGAACGGCGAGCTAGTTGGGATGAGACTAGCTCGCCGTTCGGTGAGCTAGTCGTGTCGGGACTAGCTCGCGTTTTATGGCGGTTTCGGTTTTTCGCGGTTTTGTGCTTAACTCGGACGATTGTGTAATCGATGTTCGTTTCGTTCTTCCGAGATAATGATCTTCCGAGTTTTCCGCGGATTTCCTTTGTTTGGAAATCTTTTTTAGGTTTATAAAACGATTTCTCGAGTTTTATAAAACGATTTTGTATTCCGTGGAAAGTAATGATTTTATCTTCACAGAAGTTATCGTAGACGTTGATTTTGAGATTACGGTTTTTTGACACCAACAGTTAGCCCCCCAGCTCGCAAGTTTCAGAGAAAGTTTTTTCCGGGCGGCTGGAGTTTCTTTAATCGGAATCCACGGCTGCGATTTGTCTTATTACGAGGGATGAGCTCTTCTTTTCTATAAGTATTGGATCATTACTCCTCATAGCTTTCATCTCTCAAGTTTCTCTCCAACTACTCTCTAGAAAATTTTCAAGATGTCTTTCTCCCAAGGTGATCAACAAAACCCTGAGGTCCCAGCTGGCGACAACCCTATGACACATTTGCAGGATGCTCGTATCTCCGAGTTTCTCTTGTTTCAAGAGGAGATGGATCGCAGCGATGCTGAGGAGAACATGGTGCCGAGTGGCGTATCCCCGGTGGACCCATATGTTCTTTCGAAAGAGGTCAAGGCTGTTTTGGAAGAAACGGCGGAGACGGTAGTGAACTCCTCGACGGGCGTCGTTATCGAACCGTCGGGTTCGTCCGCTGTTCCTCCCCTTGCTGTAGTAAAAAATGTAGCGGTTCCTGTAGAGGTTGAGATGGTTGCGGCTCCCATCATGGTCAAATCGGTTGCGGCTCCTACCGCGGTCGAACCGGTTGCGGCTCCTTCCGCGGTCGAACCGGTTGCGTCTCTCACTGTGGTCGAACCGGTTACGACTCTGAGGCCTCCTACTCCGGCCAAGAGGGTGATTGTTCTGGGACTTCCGGCGCTTAGCGCAACGCTGCCTGCTCCAGCCAAAGGTCGTAAGAGACCTTGCCCAAACCCCGATGCTCCCAAGAGAAAGAGAGGCACAAAGGGTTTGGAGACTGGAGCTTCTTCCAGCAAGGCGCCGAGCTTTGTTTCAATGTCACAACACCGTGCCAAGGTACGGGTTTGCGTGCATACGATTAAAAAGACTATAATTTTAATTCGTATCTGACCGTCTATCTTGACTTTTCTAGTTTGTTTCGTTGATCGATGGGATGATCAAAGAGTGTGGGTCCGAACTTGAGCGTTTAGCCAAGGAGTTGGCTGAGTCGCAGGAGAGGTCCGCTCAGCTCGACGGGAAATAGAAGGTGATAGAGGACGTGCACTCCGCGAAGGTGTCTCGGTTTGAGGCTAGGATTAGCGACCTGGAGCGCGATCTCGGAAAGACTGCGATATCTTTACTCAAGGCGAAGGATGCAAAGAAGTCCAAGGCTTCGGAGCTGCGCAGAATCCAGCGCAAGATGAAGAGTTTTGGGGGATCAGCGGTTCGTGCGACCGAAAGGGATGTTCCTGTCGAGGGAAGCGAGTCCGACCCGATTTTTTCCGCCAAAAGCGCCCCTCGGCCAGATTCAGATGAGAGTAACGATCCGGAGATTGCTGACGGAGGTGAAGGTGTTGTTGCGAGAGTTGGTGATGCGATGGATGAGGATGAGACTCCGGATGCGGAGGGTATATGAAGTTGTTGTCTCGTATTTGACTTAAGTTTTTATGTGTTTGGCCGAGAGTGGCTTTTGTATTTGTTCAGGACTGGCCTTTTACGGCTTTGAATCCCTTGTTGCTCCGGCAACCTTTTTTAATGAATAATCAGTTTTTCGTTTAAACCTTTTGTTTCGAGTTGATATTGAGGGAGGTCCGCGAGTTGTCGTCTCGCATTCCTTTCCCTTAGTGTATCGCCTTATTCATTTGCTCGTTTTAGGATGTTTAGCAAATCGAATGAGCGTTTAGATATAGATGAAGAGACATGCCTTTAGGATCTCGATTCATGCGTTGAGACGTTAGCGACCAGTGTGCTGGGTTTAGGGCAAGACCTAGGTTTACTTTCAGATTGAGGCTGTGCGAAGATTAATCGGCTTTCGTTTTGCCTGTTGAGATTTTAACCTGATTCCATACCGATTCAGCATCCGCGATATGTTCTCGGTTTATACGATTCGTCTGGGTCGAACCGAGCATCTCACCGGGAACAATTTCTAAGTTGCCCGGAAGTGCTGACTAAAAGTTTGGATTTCTTTTATAGCGCTATTACCCTTGTGTCGGGTGTTCGAGAGCTATCTCTGCGAGATAACTTAAGTTTGTTTAGGACTGTTGCGAGTTTGTTGTGATCAGCAACAAACTATTTTTAAGTGATAGATGTTTACGTAGTTTAGGCCTTCGCGAAGGGATTATATCGTAAGAAGCTGTGTGTGTTTTATAGTCGCGGGTGAACTGTTTGTTGTTTTTGGAGAGGAACGGTTTTTCGAACATTGGCGACGTCTCGCTATATTCAGAATTTCGTTTATTTTTTGATACGTTTGTTGAAAAAGTTTGAGATATTTCGAGTTTGAAATTTCGGGAGTATACGAGTATACGTATACTCACCTACTCCCCCCCCCCTTTTTTAACGAGGGGGGCGGCTGGTCTTTTTTTGCGACAAGATGCCTACGTACCCTTTAAGGGGATCAAGCCGTCTCGTAGTTCAGTGTTTTGCGGGCGCGTTGCCTAGTGATAGTATTTCTTGAGATGCATCGCGTTCCAGGATCTTGGAGCTTTGGTGCCCTGCATGTTTGCGATTTCGTATACTCCAGGCCGGACTACCTTTATGACCTTGTATGGTCCTTCCCAGTTGGCTCCCAATTTCCCAGCGTTTCGTTCAGCAGTATTTTGGAAGACTTTCCGTAAGACTAGTTCGCCTTCATGAAATCTGGGGCTGCGTACGTTCGCGTTATAGTACTTTGCGGTCGCTTGCTGATAGTTTTGAATTCGGACGAGTGCCTGATCCCGTCGTTCTTTAATCAGATCGAGTTCGTCGAGAAGCATTAAGTTGTTTGACTCTTCTCTTTTTGGGAGCAGCCTTCTGCGTACTCCTGGAAATTCGACTTCTGCGGGAATCATGCATTCTGTTCCGTATACGAGGGCAAAAGAAGTTTCGCCCATTGCTCGTCTCAGGGTCGTGCAGTGCGACCATAAAACTCCCTCGAGTTCTTCGGCCCACTTGCCCTTTTTGGCGTCGAGGCGTTTTTTGAGGCCATCGAGGATAGTTTTATTAATGGTCTCGGCTTGTCAGTTTCCTTGAGGATATCTTGGAGTCGATTTGGTCAATCGTATTTTCCATTTTTCGCAGAAGGCTTTGAATCTATTCGAAATAAATTGAGACCCGTTTTCCGTCACGATTTCGTATGGGACTCCATGTTTGCCCCAGTTTTCATCTTTTTTGTTTGACGGGTTTGGATGTTGGGTCAACGTTAAGTTCATGACACGTGATGTTAATGTCGATTCCTGGCATATCTTCCGCAGTCCAAGCGAACGTGTTTGAGTTTCGTTTCAGACATGTCAGGAGTTCAGTTTTTAAGGTCTCGCTCAGGTTTGCACCGATTTCAACGCAGCGCTCTGGAAAAGCCTCGTCGATGCACACTGGGACGACGGGTTCGCAGTTCGGCTCGCGTTTACCTTCCAATGCCTCGGCCGCTCGCAACTGCCAGAAGAGTTCCGTTTTATCTTGCTCTGGGACGTTGTCGAGGGCCGTGGATTTCTTTTTCTTTTTGGAAGAAACGTCGACCGGCAGGTTTTTTTCGTTTTAAATCTGCGGCATAGCAAACTTGTGAGGTTCTCCGATTCCCCCATATGGTCTCGTTTCCGCACAGAGTCGGAAACTTAAGACACATGTGGTACGTCGACGGAATCGCTTGCATCGAATTTAACCACGGTGTCCCTACGATCGCGTTGTAAGACATGGGTCGATCGACGACTTGGAATTCGACATTTTTTACTATGCTCCCGGCGTGAACCGTAAGGTCGATCGTTCTGAGGGTCATGGTGACTTCTCCCGAGAGTCCTACTAGCGGGTTTACGTTTTCCGCGATTTCAGACAGATCGATTTCCATTCTCTCGAGAGTATTTTTGAAGATGATATCAGCCGAGCTTCCGGTATCAACTAATATCCTTGCGACATCCATATTCTGGATCGTCAGCTAGATAACGAGAAGATCGTTGAGAGGTTTGATCGAGTCGATCGTTGCTCTTTTCTCGAACGGGATGACGTCTTAAGGTTAGGCATGTCTTTTCTCGTTCGTTCTAGCGATTATTGTGTAAGAGAATCCGACCCCTTCTCCTTCTAGCGCCAAACTGTGGGAACCGAAATTCACACTGTCAATTTTCCGTCAAATATTGAAACTTAGGGAAAACCCTAATTTTCCCGAGGTCCTCGATCTCTGCGGAAATCACTAAAACAAACGAGATCAACAAAATATGGATGAACAACGAAGAACAGAGAATAAAGAATTTTTATGAAAGCTTTTTATTGAATAAGAGATCGACAACCGTTACAAGAGAGAATTGCAGAACTTAGACGTCGAAACGTTCTAAGGATCTGGCCTGCTAGTCTAAACGCTAAGTCCTAAATTTCTAAGCTAACAGCCGCCTCTCTAGGTCTGATTTTCGTCTCCCTGCTTCTGCCCTATGCCTCTTGCTTATATACTCCCTTCCTTGGCGGTTTGGTCCTTCCATTTCGCCCATATTCGAGTTTATCGAGAATCTTCCAATTATCTTGATCATTCCTTTTTTCCCGCGGAAATCTTCTATTTATCTTCAAACTTGCAATTTTCCTTCAAACTTGACATTTATCTTCNGTCTGATTTTCGTCTCCCTGCTTCTGCCCTATGCCTCTTGCTTATATACTCCCTTCCTTGGCGGTTTGGTCCTTCCATTTCGCCCATATTCGAGTTTATCGAGAATCTTCCAATTATCTTGATCATTCCTTTTTTCCCGCGGAAATCTTCTATTTATCTTCAAACTTGCAATTTTCCTTCAAACTTGACATTTATCTTCTTTATGCAGGTAAATCGTCAAAATTTTATCGTATCTTCGGGTTAGATTTCGTTAAGACCGCGAGATGGGCTTTTATCATGTGTTAGGACCTTCCGAGCCGTTTTGCGACTTTATACGAGATCGTTTCCTGATCCGATGCCGTTTTTAGTAAATTCCCCGAGTTAATCGAAAAGTTTAGCTACGTTCGTTGTCTTCGGTTAATCAATGCCGTTTTTACGATTCACTCGACGTTTTTACGATTTTTACGAAAAATCTCGAATAAATCGTATAGTTTAGGCAATGTTCGGTGTTTCGTTTAACCGTTGCCGTTTTATACTATTTCCTTGAGTTCTTTTCGAGAAAATAAAGTTTTTACGGTTTTTATCGATTAAGACGAAATGGGAGACATTTCGACCGTGGTTCGGAACATGATCGTGTCGAAGGACGTAAGCCTTGAACCGGGGACGTGGGAGATCGAGGCTCGGGATGGTCGGCTCAACGTACGGCAAACCAGATCGGGAAGCTTCTAGCTCTCCGTTCGGTGAGCTAGTTGGGACGAGACTAGCTCGCTAGACGGTGAGCTAGTCGTGTCGGGACTAGCTCGCGTTTTACGGCGGTTTCGGTTTTTTGCGGTTTTGTGCTTAACTCGGACGATCGTGTAATCGACGTTCGTTTCGTTCTTCCGAGATAACGATCTTCCGAGTTTTCCGCGGATTTCCTTTGTTCGGAAATCTTTTTTAGTTTTATAAAACGATTTTTTCGAGTTTTATAAAACGATTTCTCGAGATTTATAAAATGATTTTTTTGTATTCCGTGGAAAGTAATAATTTTATCTTCACAGAATTTATCGTAGACGTTGATTGCGAGATTACGGTTTTTGACACCAACAACCATCTTGATAGATTAAGTGGGCCTCAGGGTTCTTCCTTTTCAAACTCTCTTCGTAGAGTTCAACGAGATGTTTGGGAGTTCTACATGTTTTAGCCCAATGGTTACTCATTCCGCACCTATGGCATACTGATTTGGTCGAGTTGGTCGAGTGTTGTGGTTGAAAGGATATACCACGGCCTTGGTTCCCATAATGGTTCCCTTGGCCATTGTAGTTACCTCGACCACGTCCTTGCCATTTTCCACGGCCACGGCCATGTTGGCTGTTGTTATGGATGTGGTTAGCCTCTTTCTTTTCCTCTACGGCCTTATTTGCCTCAAGTAGTGCGGTTGATCCATTAGGTCTCAATTCACTGTTTCTCATTAGCAATTCATTGTTTTGCTCAGCGAGCAATAGACATGAGATCAGATTTGCATATGTTGTGAAGCCCTTTTCACGGTACTGTTGTTGTAACAACACATTACTTGTGTGGAAGGTGGAGAAGGTATTTTCTAACATATCCTTATCCGTTATATCCTCACCACACAGTTTCAATTTAGAAACGATCTTAAATAGGGTTGAGTTATACTCATCCACAGACTTGAAGTCATGGATTCTGAGATTCCTCCAATCATAACTAGCCCTTGGTAATATCACCATTATTTGGTGATCATATCACGTTTTTAATTATGTCCAAAGGTCTAGAGGATTGTAAATTGTCAAATACTAATCTTTGACTCTTAGTAAGATGATGGCGAATGATCAGGATGGCCCTGTATCTATTTTTCTCACTGGCATTATTGTCCCCGGTGATACATTCACTGAGCCCCTTTGATTTCAGGATGATCTTAGCATCAAGTGCACGTAGTAAGTAATTATCTCCTGAGAGATTTAGGACAGCAAAATCCAAGTTGTTGATTATCGACATCTGAGATCATATATTTTTATAATTTAGAACTTCAAAACATGTTCATCAAACACATCAAACAAGTATAAATAATTTAGCCGAATTAGGGTTTTAAAACAATCATGGCCGAATTAGGGTTTTAAAACAATCATGGTCGGGTATGGTGCAATCCTAACATCTGAGTTCTAGGTGTTCATGTAAACTGCAATAAAACAATAAATCAATCATCATGAGGTTCATACTATCAACCTAATGAATCATATTAACAACCTAAACATGTGATTAGGGTTTCTTGATTACATTCTTAGTTCTAGGGTTTCAATTTTCGGCATTAGGGTTTTGATTCTTTAAATTAGGGTTTCAGAATTGCCTTAACCTCTAGTCGAGATTAATGGGCCACCATTAAGAGAAGGATCGAACAAGCTGGAACTTAGATCGCAAACTGGAATTCCTCGGATCGCAAACCGGTGCGTGCTGAGTATCGGATCGCGGATGTAGCTTGTTGAGAGGATCGCGAATTTCTGAGATCGGGTCCGCGGACTCTGGGAGCTTGCGGAGATTTGCGATCGGACAAGGATTACGGCTAGGGTTTGAGTCAAGAAAATTATGGTTTCGCGGTTGCGGGTCTAGCCGTCTAGGGTTCTCGCCGAGAGAGAGATTAGGGTTTCTGGTCGGAAATTTGGCTCAGGGATTTAGGGACTTGATCGTGTTGACAACGTGTTGTTAATCAAAGAGTAAAAGGGGAATGATTGTGTATTATTTCAGAAACATAAGGTTCCCTTATATTGGGATTACAAGTATGCCTAAATAGACAAGGAAAAAGGAAAACCTAAACCTACTAGGAATTGAAATAGTACAAAACCTAATCCCATAAGGAAAAGGGAAACTAGCCGCCTAAGAGAAAAAGAAAGAGCCCAGCCACCTAAGCTCATAAGGAAAAGGGAGCCCAGCCGCCTAAGAAAGGTGCCCTTATGTTTCTTTTCATTTCCAATATTTTGGCCGGGGGGGTAAGTAAAATCTTATGTGTCTTCTATTCTATTAGAAATCTAAGATGATTATATCACATATTATTATGAGGTCAGTCTTTTATATTGTAAAATTTTACTAGATCATGATCCGCCCACCCACGCATGTTTTAATTTTCAGATGTATTTTATATAATATAGATTAATTTATATCATTTCGAGTTTTTCCAATTCCATTTTATGTTTCAAGAACAATATCAAAACTGCATTTTGTATCAATAGTGTTTAGCAGTGTGTTATGTAGATATAACAGTGTAGTGAAAACACTAAATTTGTACGTTTGTTCGAGGTGCAAAATCAAATTGAAACTTAAATGTTTGCATTAAAATAATTAGTTGAGAGTTTAGTTACTCCTGGTGTAAATAATATATCCATTTAAAAAACACTATACAGATTTTAATGAAATACACCTTTATTTAAAATAAAGTTGAATTGATCCTCGTTATGCAAGCGCGGTAATGTTTATGATGAAAAATTTTGCTAATAATTAACAAATAAATTTGAAAGAAATATTGTATTTAAAATATTATTGCATTTAAATCAGTTTTTTTAAAAAAATTCGACACGAACACACAATTTAATTTGTTAATTCAATAATCCGATACTTCAATTTAGATTTTTTTAAAAAAATCCATATTTAAAAAAAATTACTAAACACTGAGACCAACCGATTGAACCGATGGTTAACTGATAGATTAAGATTTCGTTAGGTGGAGAACTCAACATACAGTATATATTAACTCTAATTTAGGTTAATGAAAATTGAACAAATGTCTAATTCAAAAGTGAAATACGATCATGAAAAATGAATAAAAATCTTCCGTGTCTTCTATTCTATTAGAAATCTAAGATGATTATATCACATATTATTATGAAGTCAGTATTTTATATTCTAAAATTTTACTAGATTATGATCCGCCCAACCACGCGGATTTTAATTTTCAGATGTATTGTATATAATTTAGGTTAATTTATATCGTTTCGAGTTTGTCCAATTCCATTTTATGTTTCAAGAACAATATCAAATTTGTCTTTTGTACCAATAGTGTCTAGCAGTGGATTATGTAGATATAACAGTGTAGTGAAAACACTAAATCTGTACGTTTGTTCGAATTGCAAAATCAAATTGAAACTTATTTTTTTGCATTAAAACAATTAGTTGAGAGTTTAGTTACTCCTGATGTTAATAATATATCCATTTAAAAAAAAAAATACAAATTTAAATGAAATATAAATTTATTTAAAATAATATGGAATTGATTAGCGCTTTTAAAGCGCGACAATTTTAAGATGAAAAATTTCACTAATAATTAACAAATAGTTTGTTGAATTGAAAGAAATATTGTATTTAAAATAATTTGCATTTAAATCTCTATTTTTAAATTCGACCTAAGCCCAAAATGTAACTGGTTAATCCAGTAATCCGATAATTCAATTTAGATTTTTAAAAAATCCGAATTTAAAAATCACTAAACACCGACACCAACCGATTGAACCGATGGTTAAGTGATAGATTAAGATTTCGTTAGGTGGAAAACTCAACATAAAATATATATTAACTCTAATTTAGGTTAATAAGAAGTCAACAAATGTCTAAATCAAAAGTGATATAAGATCATGAAAAATAAATAAAAATCTTATGTGTCTTCTATTCTATTAGAAATCTAAGATGATTATATCACATATTATTATGAGGTCAGTCTTTTATATTGTAAAATTTTACTAGATCATGATCCGCCCACCCACGCAGGTTTTAATTTTCAGATGTATTTTATATAATATAGGTTAATTTATATCATTTCGATTTTCTCCAATTCCATTTTATGTTTCAAGAACAATATCAAAACTGCATTTTGTATCAATAGTGTCTAGCAGTGTGTTATGTAGATATAACAGTGTAGTGAAAACACTAACTTGTACGTTTGTTCGAGGTGCGAAATCAAATTGAAACTTAAATGTTTGCATTAAAATAATCAGTTGAGAGTTTAGTTACTCCTAATGTAAATAATATATCCATTTAAAAAATATATACAGATTTTAATGAAATATACCTTTATTTAAAATAAAATTGCATTGACCCTGCGCGGTAATATTTTTGATTAAAAATTTCGCTAATAATTAACAAATAGTTTTTTAATTTGAAATAAATATTGTATTTAAACTATTATTGCATTTAAATAAGTGTTTTTAAATTCGACACGAACCCACAATTTAACTGGTTAATTCAGTAATCCGATAATTCAATTTAGATTATTCAAAAAAAATCTAGATTTAAAAAAATCAGTAAACCCTGGGACCAACCGATTGAAAAAGATTTCGTTAGGTAGACAACTAAACATACAGTATATATTAACTCTAGTTTAGGTTAATGAAAATTCAAAAAATGTCTAATTCATAAGTGAAATACGATCATAAAAAATGAACAAAAATCTCATGTGTCTTATATTCTATTAGAATCTAAGATGATTATATCACATATTTTTATGAGGTCAGTCTTTTATATTGTAAAATTTTAATAGATCATCATCCGTCCACCCATGCGGGTTTTCATTTTCAGATGTATTTTATATAATTTAGGTTAATTTATATCCTTTCGAGTTTGTCCAATTCTATTTTATATTTCAAGAACAATATCAAAACTGCTTTTTGTATCAATAGTGTCTAGCAGTGGATTACGTAGATATAACAATGTGGTGAAAACGCTATATCTGTACGTTTGTTCGAAGTGAAAAATCAAATTGAAACTTAAATGTTTGCACTAAAATAATTAGTTGAGAGTTTAGTTACTCCTGATGTTAATAATATATCCATTTAAAAAAAATATACAGATTTTAATGAAACTAGGAAATCACCCTGCGCGTAAACACGCGGGAGAAAATATGTTTAATTTATTTATTTTAAAGCTATCTTTATATAATTTATATTTGTTGATCGATTATTTTGAATAATTTAATAAACTAAGTATTTTTGTACGTAAATAAATTTTTTTCACCCTTTCGGTATCGACACATTCGCACCATTTCAGCCCCGACATGTTCGCACTGTTT
Source organism: Eruca vesicaria subsp. sativa (assembly GCA_932364175.1). Lineage (NCBI taxonomy): Eukaryota > Viridiplantae > Streptophyta > Magnoliopsida > Brassicales > Brassicaceae > Eruca > Eruca vesicaria. The sequence continues at coordinate 36,656 of CAKOAT010072933.1, read as the reverse complement.
CGGTCCCAAACCGTTCGCACCCTTTGGTCAGGACACATTCGCACCTTTTCGGTCCCGACACTTTGTACCTTTTCGGTCCCGACATATTCGCACCCTTTCGGTCCCACCACATTCGCACCCTTTCGGTCCCGACACGTTCACACCTATACAGTCCCGAACCATTCGCTTCCTTTCGGTCCCAAACCGCTCGCACCCTTTCAGTTTCAAACTGTTTGCGCCCTTTCGGCCCCGACATGTTCGCACCCTTGCGGTCCCGAAATGTTGGCACCCTTTCGGTCCCGAACCGTTAACACCCATTTGGTCCCTAACCGTTTGCACCGTTTTGTTTCCGAACCGTTCGCACCCTTTTGGTTCATAACCGTTCGCATCCTTTCAGCCCCGACACATTCGCACCCTTTCGGTCCTAACATGTTTGCACCTTTCGGTCCCGACACGTTCGCACCCTTTCGGTCCCGACACGTTCGTACCCTTTTGGTCCCGACACGTTTGCACCCTTTCGGTCCCGACACGTTCGCACCTTTTTGGTCCTGACACGTTCGCACCATTTTGGTCCCGAAAAGTTCGCACCTTTTCGGTCATGAACCATTTGCACCCTTTTGGTCCTGATACATTCACATTCTGTAAGTCTCGATACGTTTGCACCATTTTGGTCATGATATCTTCGCATCTTGAAAGAAGAGTTGGTAAATATTTGATGACATCAAAATTCCTTCCAAAGAGTAGTTTTGATCAGTTAGATCTTAAAATCAAATCATTTTTGACCGTTAGATTAATTTTTTTTTTCTATAAAAAATGCTGATGTCAGAAGTGGTTTGCTATTATATATAGATAAAACTTTATTTAAAATAAAATTGAATTGACCAGCGCTTTTCAAGCGCGGTAATATTTTATGATGAAACATTTCACTAAAAATTAACAAATAGTTTGTTGAATTCAAATAAATATCTTATTTAAAATATTTTTGCATTTAAATAAGTGTTTTTAAATTCGACCAGAATCTGAAATTTAACTGGTTATTTCAGTAGTCCGATAATTCAATTTAGATTTTAAAAATATCCAGATTTAAAAATCACTAAACACCAAGATCAACCAATTGAACCAATGGTTAACTGGTAGATTAAGATTTCATTAGGTGCACAACTCAACATACAATATATATTAACTCTAGTGTAGGTTAATAAGAAGTCAACAAATGTCTAATTCAAAAGCTAAAAAAGATCATCAAAAATAAATAAAAATCTTCGGTGTCTTCTATTCTATTAGAAATCGAAGATGATTATATCACATATTATTATGAGGCCAGTCTTTTATATTGTAAAATTTTACTAGATCATGATCCGCCCACCAACGCGGGTTTTAGTTTGCAGATGTGATTTATATAATATAGGTTAATTTATATCCTTTCGAGTTTGTCCAATTCCATTTTATGTTTCAAGAACAATATCAAAACTACCTTTTGTATCAATAGTGTCTAGCAGTGTATTATGTAGATATAACAGTGTAGTGAAAACACTAAATTTGTATGTTTGTTCAAGGTGCAAAATTAAATTGAAACTTAAAGGGTTACATTAAAATAATTAATTGAGAGTTTAGTTACTCCTGGTGTAAATAATATATCTATTTAAAAAATAATATACAGATTTTAATGAAATATACCTTTATTTAAAATAAAATGAATTGACCCGCGCTTTGCAAGCGCGGTAATATTTATGATGAAAAATTTCGCTAATAATTAACAAATAGTTTGTTAATTTGAAAGAAATATTGTATTTAAAATAATATTGCATTTAAATCAATTTTTTTTTAAAATTCCACACGAACCCACAATTTAACTGGTTAATCCAGTAATCCGATAATTTAATTTAGATTTGTTTTAAAAATCATGATTTAAAAAATCACTAAACACTAAGACCAACCGATTGAACCGATGGTTAACTGATAGATTAAGATTTCGTTAGGTGGACAAGTCAACATACAGTATATATTAACTCTAATTGAGGTTAATGAAAATTCAACAAATGTCTAATTCAAAAATGAAATACAATCATAATGAATAAAAATCTTCTGTGTCTTCTATTCTATTAGAAAACTAAGATGATTATATCGCATATTATTATGAGGCCAGTCATTTTAAATTGTAAAATTTTAATAGATCATGATCCGCCCACCCACGCGGGTTTTAATTTTCAGATGTATTTTATATAATTTAGGATAATTTATATTGTTTCGAGTTTATCCAATTCCATTTTATGTTTCAAGAACAATATAGAAACTGCCTTTTGTATCAATAGTGTCTAGCAGTGGATTATGTAAATATAACAGTGTAGTGAAAACACTAAATCTGTACGTTTGTTCGAAGTGCAAAATCAAATTAAAACATATATGTTTTCATTAAAATAATTAGTTGAGAGTTTAGTTACTCCTGATGTTAATAATATATCAATTTAAAAAAAATAATATAGAAATTTTAATGAAATATAACTTTATTTAAAATAAAATGGAATTGACCAGCGCTTTTCAAGTGTGGTAATATTTATGATGAAAATTTTTACTAATAATTAACAAATAGTTTGTTAATTTGAAAGAAATATTGTATTTAAAATATTTTTGCATTTAAATCAGTGTTTTTGAATTCGACCTGAACCCGGAATTTAACTGGTTAATCCAGTAGTCCGATAATTCAATTTAGCATTTAAAAAAAAATCAAGATTTAAAAATTACTAAACACCGAGACCAACCGATTGAACCGATGGTTAACTGATAGATTAAGATTTCGATATGTGGACAACTCAACATACAGTTTTTTTAACTATAATTTAGGTTAGTAAGAAGTCAACAAATGTCTAATTCAAAAGTGAAATAAGATCATGAAAAATAAATAAAAATCTTCTGTGTCGTCTATTCTATTAGAAATCTAAGATGATTATATCACATATTAATATGAGGTCATTCTTTTATATTGTAAAATTTTACTAGATCATGATCTGCCCACCCACTCGGGTTTTAATTTTCAGATGTATTTTATATAATATAGGTATATTATATCGTTTCGAGTTTGTCCAATTCCATTTTATGTTTCAAAAATAATATCAAACCTGCCTTTTGTATCAATAGTGTAAAAAAGTGTATTATGTAAATAGAATAGTGTAGTGAAAACATTAAACTTGTACGTTTGTTCGATATGCAAAATCAAATTGAAACTAAAATGTTTGCATTAAAATAATTAGTTGAAAGTTTAGTTACTCCTGATGTAAATAATATATCCATTTAAAAAATAATAATATACAGATTTTAATGAAATATACCTTTATTTAAAATAAAAAGAAATTAACCCGTGCTTTGCAAGCGTGGTAATATTTATGATGAAAAATTTCACTAATAATTAACAAATAGTTTGTTAATTTGAAAGAAATATTGTATTTAAAATATTTCTGTATTTAAATCAGTGTTTTTAAATTCGACACGAATCCACAATTTAACTGGTTAATCCAGTAATCCGATAATTCAATTTAGATTTTTTTTAAAAGTCCAAATTTAAAAAATCACTAAACATTGAGACAAATCGATTGAACCGATGGTTAACCTATAGATTAAGATTTCGTTTGGTGGACAACTCAACATACAGTATATATTAACTCCAATTTTGGTTAATGAAAAGTCAACAAATGTCTACTTCAAAAGTGAAATACGATCATGAAAAATGAATAAAAATCTTATGTGTCTTCTATTCTATTAGAAATATAAGATGATTATATTATTTATTATTATGAGGGCAGTCTTTCATATTGTAAAATTTTACTAGATCATGATCTGCGCACCCGCGTGGGTTTTAATTTTCAGATGTATTGTATATAATTTAGATTAATTTATATTGTTTCGTGTTTGTCCAGTTCTAATTTATGTTTCAAGAACAACATCAGAACTGTCTTTTGTATCAATAGTTTCTAGTAGTTGATTATGTAGATATAACATTATAGTGAAAACACTAAATCTGTACATTTGTTCGAAGTGCAAAATTAAATTGAAACTTAAATGTTTGCATTAAAATAATTAGTTGAGATTTTAGTTACTCCTGATGTTAATAATATATACATTTAAAAAAAAAATATACAGATTTTAATTAAATATAACTTTATTTAAAATAAATTAAAATGTCCAGCGCTTTTCAAATATAAATATAACTTTATTTAAAATAATTAACAAATAGTTTGTTGAATTGAAAGAAAATTGTATTTTAAACATTTACCCATTTAAATCAGTGTTTTTAGACCAGAATCTGATATTTAACTGGTTAATCTAGTAAAAATCACTAACCACCGAGACCACCCGATTGAACCGATGGTTAACTGATATATTAAGATTTTGTTAGGTGGACAACTCAACATACAATATATATTAACTCTAATTTAGGTTAATAAAAAGTCAACAAATGTCTAATTCAAAACTAAAATAAGATCATGAAAAATAATAAAAATCTTTTGTGTCTTCTATTCTATTAGAAATCTAAGATGATTATATCACATATTATTATGAGGTCAGTCTTTTATATTGTAAAATTTTACTAGATTATGATCTGTCCACCCACGCGGGTTTTAATTTTCAGATGTATTTTATATAGTTTAGGTTAATTTATATTGTTTCGAGTTTGTCCAATTCCATTTTATGTTTCAAGAACAATATCAAAACTGTCTTTTGTATCAATAGTGTCTAGCAGTGTATTATGTAGATATAATAGTGTAGTGAAAACACTATATAATATATCCTTTTTAAAAAAATTTATATACAGATTTTAATGAAATATACCTTTATTTAAAATAAAATGGAATTGACCCGCACTTTGTAAGCGCGGTAATATTTATGATGAAAAATTTAACTAATAATTAACAAATAGTTTGTTAATTTGAAAGAAATCTTGTATTTAAAATATTTTTTGCATTTAAATAAGTGTTTTTAAATTCGACCTTAACCCGAAATTTAACTGGTTAATCCAGTAGTCCGATAATTCAAATTTAGCTTTTTAAAAAAAATCCAGATTTAAAAAATCCCTAAACACCGAGACCAACCGTTTGAACCGATGGTTAACCGATAGATTAAGATTTCGTTAGGTGGACAACTCAACATACAATATGTATTAACTCTAATTTAGGTTAATAAGAAGTCAACAAATATATAATTCAAAAGCTAAATAAGATCATGAAAAATAAATAAAAATCTTATGTGTCTTCTATTCTATTAGAAATCTAAGATGATTATATCACATATTATTATGAGGTCAGTCTTATATATTGTAAAATTTGTTCGAAGTGCAAAATCAAATTGAAACTTAAATGTTTGCATTAAAATAATTAGTTGAGAGTTTAGTTACTCCTGATGTTAATAATATATCCATTTAAAAAATAATATACAGATTTTAATTAAATATAACCTTAGTTAAAATAAAATGGAATTGACCATCGCTTTTCAAGCACGTTAAGATTTTATGATTTAAAATTTCACTAATAATTAACAAATAGTTTGTTGAATTGAAATAAATTGTATTTAAAATATTTTTTGCATTTAAATCACTGTTTTTAAATTCGACCTGAACCCTAAATTTAACGGGTTAATCCAGTAATCCGATAATTCAATTTAGATTTTCAAAAAATCTAGATTTAAAAATCACTGAAAACCGAGACCAACCTATTGAACCGATGGTTAACTGATAGATTAAAATGTCGTTAGGTGGACAACTCAACATACAGTATATATTAACTCTAATTTAGGTTAATAAGAAGTCAACAAATGTCTAATTCAAAAGTGAAATAAAATCATGAAAAATAAATAAAAATCTTCTGTGTATTCTATTCTATTAGAAATCTAAGATGATTATATCACATATTATTATGAGGCCAGTCTTTGATATTGTAAAATTTTACTAGATCATGATTCCCCCACCCACGTGGGTTTTCATTTTCAGATGTAATTTATATAATTTAGGTTAATTTATATCGTTTCTAGTTTGTCCAATTCCATTTTATGTTTCAAGAACAATATCAAAACTACCTTTTGTATCAATAGTATCTAGCTGTGTATTATGTAGATATAATAGTGAAGTGAAAACACTAAATTTGTAAGTTTGCTCGAGGTGCAAAACTAAATTGAAACTAATTAGTTGAGAGTTTAGTTACTCCTGATGTAACTAATATATCCATTTAAAAAAAATATATATACAGATTGTAATGAAATATACCTTTATTTAAAATTAAATGGAATTAACCCGTGCTTTGCAAGCGCGGTAATATTTATGATGAAATATTTCACTAATAATTAACAAATAGTTTGTTAATTTGAAAGAAATATTGTATTTAAAATATTTTTGCATTTAAATCAGTGTTTTGAAATTCGACACGAATCCACAATTTAACTAGTTAATCCAGTAATCCACTTTCAGGTAAGTCTTCTGGTGAAAGACTTACTTAAAAGTCTTCTCAATGAAAGGCAAAAGTAACCTAAGCACACTTCCATAGATCCTGAGTAGACTTCATGTAGAAATTGAGAAGACTTACTAGGAAGCCTTCCCGGTAAGTCTTCTATAGAAATTTAAATTTCTGACACAATTTAGTCAATTGCAAAATTAAATTGTTCATCCAAGAAAACTTCTCTAGTATTTTCAAGAATTTTTAAAATAAAAAAGTAAGCCAATTTTCAATTGCAAAATGACTTAAATAGAAAATTTTTATGGAAGTTTTCTACGATAATGTATAATGAACTTTCATTTTCTTCAAATTTAAAATGAATTTTCAGATTTTATAGTTAATTCATGTGCATTAGTCAACATTTGGGCTCCTGAATGAAATTCATTACTTTATGAGGTTACCAACATTCATGTTTATTAAAATTTCTATCTAATTCTAGAAGATTTCCAGACTTATATGGAACTCTTCTATGTTAATTTTTTTTAATTTGTTAAGTAACTTTAAGATATGTTTTTTTCTTAATTTTCAAAAGTGTTAAGTAACTTCAAGAATATCAAATCACATGGTTTAATGTGTCTTCTGTGATCATAAGATATACTTTAACTTTCATGAAATTTAAAATTTCAATTTTCACTTAAATTTTTATATTCTGCTTAGATTTTAATTTTCCGCTTATATTTCAATTTCCCGCTTTAAGTTTAAGGCTTCTGAGAAGAATCCCCCGAAGTCATCCAAAAAAATTTCCAAAAGACTTCTAATGAAAGTGTTCTATCTTTGAACTTATGTAATGTTTGATCTTTTGTAAATTTGACTAAGTTTTCTTGAGAAGTCTTCTCCCTTAATTGTAATATATTTGGCTATTTATTGTGTTTTCTAAGTTGTATCAATAACTTCAATAATCTCAAGTAATTTTGGCAAGATAATATTGTGGACAATAAACATATTTACCATATTTTTTCATTAATATTTCTTAAAATCTATAAAACAAATTCACAACAAAGAGTACAGATACAAATCAAAAAACAAACCTTAAGCTTGGACTCCACTTGATATGGGAGAAGACTTGTCAAAAAACTTCTTGGAAGTCTTCTAAAGAATTTTATGTTAGAAGACTTCCCATAAGTCTTCCAAAGTCTGACTCAGATCTGAAAAATCTACAAATCCAAAAATGTTCAAATGACTTCAAGAAGATAATATAGATCTACCTTAAAGAACACACAAAAATACATATCCAAAATTTTAGATCTACCTTTAAAGGAGTGGAAGATGAGAACCACGTGATAAAAACCTGCAAAAACAAGATAAATTAGTAAAAAAGACATAAGAAAAAAATGAGAAATTGATATAAAGTTTGGAGTTTTCATGTTGAAAGAGATTAGAGATAGGTTGGAGAATTTTAGTTTTGGAAAAAAATAAGAGATTTATGCAACAAAAGGTTACTTAATGAAGAAAAAACAGACATGAAAACTTACCAAAATGCACAGGTCTGTTATGAAAGAGAAGACATGAAAGAATACTATGCCAAAAGAAGTCTTCTGGAAGACTTTCCGCAAGTCGTCTAGCACATTATATTTTAGAAGTCTTCTGAAAGACTTCCAAAGTCTTGACTCCGATATGAAAAAACTTGTAGATCCAAAAACGTTCAAATGACAGCAAAATAGAGCAAAAATTCAAAAAACAATGTTTTAAAGCTTAAATAATAGCTAAAAAAACACATTATATTGAATCTACAACTTATTAGAATCTAACATATAAACACACAAAAAAATACATATCCAAAATTTATAGATCTAGCTTTAAATGAGTGAAAATGATAACTATGTAATGAAAAATCTGCAAAATAAGATAAAATAGTGAGAAACACATAAAAATGAGAAATTGATATAAGGTTTGGTGTTATCTAATTCAAATAGTTTAGAGAGAGGTTGGAGAGTTTTAGAGTGATAAATATTACATTTTTTTCCTCCATTTGAGAGGAAGAAAGAGAATGTGTAAATTTTCTTTATATATGAAACAAAATTTCAATTAGGTTAAATATTTTTGATTCAGAAGACTTTCATAGTCTTCTTGACCCTAAATTTGTTATTCGCCTAGAAGACTTACATTGAAGTTTTCTAGTGAATTATTTGTTAGAAAACTTTTCAGTAAGTCATCCAAACCATACAATCAAGTAACTAAATAAATCTTTAAAAAAAAACCTTTAGTAAATCTAAATTGAACTTATAAAGAGTTTAATATACAAAAAAACTAAACACATATATGTTAAAATTATCAAGATTCCAAAATCTAACTCTAAAGAATACAAACAATACTATAACATATGTTACCAAACCCTCAACCAAAGAATATCATCACTCAATCTACATTCACTCATCTATGTTGAAAAAAATTCAATTTTATTAAATCTAAATTTATATCCCTTACAAATGTCTATAATTATATGATTAGAATTTTTCCCTATCAAAATATTTTTTCAGAAATTATAAAATTATTTTAAGATCTAATACAATAGACTTCCACTTGAAGACTTATGGAGGACTTATTGGAAACTTACCAATAGGTGGTAAACCTAAATTATTTATAAATTTTAAGCAGGAAATAGTAAACTATGTTGTTAAGTTTTTCAGTAAGTCTTCTAGTGCATTATATCTTACAAAATTTAAGTATTCCAAACCCCAAAATGAAATATATAACTATATCACAAGCCAAAAATTTATTAAATTTAAAATCAATTTATAAAGTATTTAATATACACAAAACTAAATACATATAGGTCAAATTTAGTTTAAAAAAAAAGTTAAGATTCCAAAGTTTAACTTTAAAAACACATACAATACTATAACATAGTTACCAAACCCTAAACAAAAGAATATCATGACTAACTTACATTCACTCATCTATGTTGAAAACTATTCAATTTTAATAAATCTAAATTTACATCATTTATAAATGTCTATAATTATATGTTTAAGATTTTTTACTAATCAAAATATTTTTATAAAATTTATAAGTTATTTTTAAGACCTACATCATGAGAAGGTTTTCAGGAAAGTCTTATTTGAGAAGACTTCTCCAAAAGTCTTCTCACTTGCATATAATGGTAAAATGCAATTTTTTTTGTTTGTTCATGAAGGGATGTTCGTAATTTCACTAGCCTTTTGAGTTAATTTTGCATTTGATTGAAGTTGGGGTATACCTTTTAATTTAAAATCAAGTTTTGAGTCAGATTTAACAAATCCCCCAATAAAGAATCACTAAAGATAGTTTTGAACCAAGACCAAAATAAAAATGAATCAACATGAAAATGATACACTCATTGTAAAACTGAAAAAAAATTGGAGTACAATGAAAATTTTGAAATAGATTAATGTTAGTCATTTGATCAAAACTGTGTAAAAATATTTTTAACGACTTAGATTAATTTTATTGAAGAATCACTAAATCTCACAATGCTTCTAAAATGTAGTACTGAGAATTTTTATTTTCTCAATTATTTATAGTTAAAATTAACTCACTTAATATTTTTCTAACTTTTTAATCTTTTTGTACATATAATAAATATAAACATATATTGTCCACACAATATTCATATCTGAAAAATCATGGGCAACCAACTTATATATACAATGCATAACATGAAAAATATTTCAGATCGTCTTGTATTTTTGCAAAAAAAAAAAAAAAAAACAATGATCGATATTCAAAAATGGGTAGAAATAGAAAGAAAAGAGAGCGTCATTTTCAACAGATTTTCTGATGGATAAGTTTATCCATCAAGAAATCTTGATGGAATCCCAACGTAAAATTTATGAAATCATTTCTGTTGGCATTCATTGGTATTATGTCGGAAATTCTCAATAAATTCCTAATGAAACAATATATAAGTTATAAGTAAAACTCATAAATTCAAAATTTTCTGACAGAAGGGTTGTCTGACTGGAAATTCCTGACAAATTATTTATTCATTACCACGGTCTCAAAACAAGGAAACTGTTCGTCAACTTGCGGAAAACAACAAGTTTATTTTACCGATGAGGTACGATAATTTTAAATTTTCTGTTTTTATCCAAATATTTAAATATTAATTTTTGTGAAGGTAACTATATAGTATTTAATAAGTTTTAGTTATGTTTTTTTAAACAGTAATATTTAAGTTACTCAATTGTTTTTAATATCTACCAAATGTTTTATGGAGAATACGTCAAGAATGTTTGTTGGAAACTTCTCAGAATTTTACTGACGATTTGTCAGGTTATTCCCAACCATCCTTAGGTCATATGTAATATTCCCGCGACTATTTACATCGAGAAAATTATCCATATTATTAAACTTGACCCAGATCCACAGTCAAACAGTCAAATCCAGTATAATGAAGTGAGCAAAGATGAAGAGACAAAAAAAAGATGAAGAGAACCAAAATAATATGATTTGATATCAATTTATTTTTTCTTTGTAATATATTACAATGTGTGTATTTTTACTTATGTTTTATTTAAAGTTAGTTATGTTATTCAAATTAGAGATTTAAATACTTATTAATATTGATTTTCATATTTTTGTTATATGTTCTAACTCCTAACTTGTTACAAAACAAAATTTCAATAGTTTTAATAATTATTCTGATATTTTAAATGTAAAATAGATTGAAATATCTTACTATATCTTTTAATGAAATATCTTACTATTTCTTTTCTTATTTTTGTATTTTATATTTAATAATATATTAAAAAAAATAAACGATGGACTCATGGTTCACCTGCAATCGATCAAGTCACTGGTGATCTAGGATGTAGTCCAATTTAGTGTCCAAATCGGGTTTAAAACAGTTTCCATGACTTTAGTTTTGTCATTAAAAATACCGACAATATTTGGTTGTTGGGATAATTTTGGGAATAATTCCGCAAATTGTTTAGTGAGTTCTTTCTGACATATTGATTTCGGGCATTTTCTGGTAAAATAATGGTCGTAAATTTGTACGAACCTACCAACATAATTTTAAGGACCTTATCTAATAAACTAATTCTGATGAACACATTATGTCGGTAATCTACCAGTTAAAACCATTTGTGACGAATTTTCGTTCGATATAATCATCATAAATGAACAGTGTTTTTATTGTAGACTTGTAGTAGGTAGACATAAATGTATTGGGAAGTATTTGTTATTTATGCTAATTCAATTTTTCTTGAATACGAAATGGTTATATCTCTTTCACAGGGGGTAATCAATTGCTTAGTCCTAGATCTAACAGAGACGGGTATAAGTTTAGTCTTCCAAGGGCTACTGATCAAAATTAAGAAAAAGAAAACAAAATAATGGTTGAACCTTCGATTATGTTATTTATATACGAAAAAGTGTATGATATGATGTTTGTATACTTTTGCACATGAAAGACAAGATGAGAAGAAAGTGACAAACATAAGGTAATTCAAAATAACATTTGTCTCATTTTTTTATAATTCATGGGTATCCAAACTCGTAGGTCCGACTAATATCAGAAGGCCGGTTCACCAAACAGTAGACAAGCCTGGTTCCTTTACGTGGGAGTTAGATACCCATACTATCTGACCACACAGATGGATAAATCTAAGTAGTAGATTTCAAACCCATGACACTTAGCACCTTTCTAAACCTACCATACCACTCGATCAAACTGTACTTAATAACGGTTGTCTTTTCTCATTTGATTTATGTACCCCCAACTCTTACCCTTCCTCATCAGTAACTTAATTAGTTGAAAATTTGAATCTCTTAACTATATGTACATATATAATGTTATGTTTGCTACACGCATGACATTTTGATTTTGCATGTTTAACAGTTTCCAATGGGTCCATGTTTATTCCTCTGAACAATATGTCATTTCTCGCAATCCAAAATACTAGATTATCTAAAGTATAGATCTTTATCCAAATCGGGGTCTTCTATATCATTTTTTCGCCATAAAAAATAATCCATAACGTACTGTGTAGTGACTTGAGCTGAGAAATATTAAAGACCAAGCTAGTATATCTGATGAACATTTAAAAATGGCATGGTTAATGGTTTCATTCCTGCTCCACATCTCATACGATGGTTCTCACATTGCATATGGCGATGTATTAAGTTACTAGTTATAGCTAGCTGTATTGAAACCATTTTCCATATAAGTTGACAAATTTTTGACGGTGCTTTGATCTTCCAAGTAAAGGCCTGGAGTTTTGTAATACTCGGTTCTGAATATATCTCTACTATTTCTTTGTTAAGAAAGTTTTTAGCCACCCAATACCTAGATTTGACAGTGTACATACCACTCTTCGTATAACTCCAGCAATAATCATCCATATGGTAAGGTTGACTTATGGCCAATGACTGAGTTAAAGGAACGTCCTCTTGGATGACATAGTTTTCTAATAGCTCCACATTCCATCTTGTAGGTTCCCCTATCAAAAATCGCTTACCAACATCGTTGGATGAACCACTGAGGGTGTAGACCTTGCAGGGCATGCGAGGATCATCAAACTACAGAGATCCTCCCAACTTATGTTCTCATTCCCTGAGTGCACATTTTGTCTTATTACCATTGACATTAAAGGTTTTTTGTCAGAAATACTTGTCCATCAATATGAAGAATTATCTACCAGATTTATTCACAAAAGTGAACTCTATCTGTAATATTTTTCCCGCAGGAACCTTGCTAGTAAAGAATCTAGGAGCTGAATTGATCTCCACAGTTGTTTACCCAGTAAAGCGCGATTGAACTCATATATCATCCTGAATCGTATCCCTTCCTCTTCTTCGATCTAACAATTTTTCATTTTGTCCAATGAATACCTCTCTTATGTATATTTGACCTGTACCAGAACTGTGCAATGGCACTAGCTAACTCCTCGCAAGTCTCTAGAGGGAGAAAAAGGTCAACAACATATAAGTAGGCAGGACTAGTATGATAAACGTTATGAAAAACCTCATTGCCGTCTTTTGACAACCATTCCATGTCCAGCCATTGACCATGTTTTGTAATCTCTCTTTGATAAAAACAAATCATTTTCATTTCGAACCACTAATATCTTGTGGGATACGAAGATAAGATCACATCCCATCCCTCCCTCATTTGCTATTCCAGTTGAGGTTTTAATTTTTTTCCTTTACCTGTCCATGTAACTTTTTACCAAAGAGTAAAGATAATTTATCATAGTTGATTCATTTCCCCCTGGTTTTCCCATAAGTCTTGATGCCTTTCATGAATTCATAACATTCACATGGAATATTTCTTCTATAAAAATTTAATAATATATCAAATATTTTGTTAGAGATGTTAAAAAGGGAAACACATTTATTTAAAATCGTCTCATTTAAGATCTATTCATTTAAACTTCAAGCTTTGTTAATATTCATTATATTCTAATTTATATTAAATTTTCATATTATATCAATGATAATTACTTTCGGTAATTTTGACATGTTTAAACTTATGTAAAGCATTTTGAATAAAATTTTCAAAGTTGATCAAAAAAATTTCCAAAAGTCTTTTAAGGTTTTTGAAATTATATTTGAAGTATATTTTCAAGATTTCATTCCAAAAATATATTTGGCACAAGATATTAAAATCCGTATTATTAATAGAATTTTTTTATATTAAAACTCAAATGTGAAGTTTGTTATCATTATCCAATGGTGAATATCTCAACATGATAAATTACACTGAGATATTAGAAGGTCCTAAATATTTTATGTATATATTTTACAAGTAAAATACTAATAAAATCTACATTTAAAGAGGAAAAATCTTGACTTAATAAGATAGCACATTCAAAAAGTATATTTTGATCGTACTTGATATTTTAGTACATTTAAATTTCTAATAAATAGTTCAGTATATTTCATATATATTGGAAATTATATATAAATAGTACTTGATATTGGAAATTTTTTAGTAGATAATTATAATATAGAAATATCTATTTAAAGTTGTTGGATATTTTTTAAGCTTTCCTAATTTTACCTATTTATATTGTAAAATAGTTAAAAAAGCATTCGAAACATTATAAAATAATTTGCTATAGTTTTAGATTTTAAGATGTGTAGTTATTATTATTAGTGCGTTAGCACAAAAATGTTATAGTTTATAGTTTTTTTCTAAAATATTACAACTACACCAAGTTGAGTTTAAAATTATATTTATGTCTTAATAGTCTTGATTATACCTAACTAGGCTAGATATCTCTATACCACCCAAATAATATGTGATCAGAGATTTAAAAAAAAAAACTTTGAAGCGATATGTTTACAACTTGAATAGAATAATAAAATGGCGAAAGCACTAATAACATATGAATATACGTAAGGCGATATGTTTCATATGGTAACATGTGAATATACGTAAGGTTAAAAATTCGACTATTTAAAAATACTAGAATGCTTTTATCATTTATTTATACTATTTAAAATTATAAACATATCAATTTTAAGATTATTTAATGTAATCAAATATAAACTATAAACATATCACTAGGTAAACCGCATTCGGCTGTCGTAAGCTATCAAAGTTGCTTGCGGTCCACGTGGTTCGGTATGTCTTTTTGGTTTAAGAAAGTTTATTTTTTATAGATAAATATGTATCCCTATAGGAAAAAAGAAATCGGGTTTTAAAGCTACTATATATGGGTCTAAAAAATAATAAAGTTATTCATTCATACAATAATATACAAACTCTAAAAACGGGTATTTACCTCAATTGTATTGCTCTTTTTATTTTTTCTACACGGAATTGGTAGTGTGGCATGTCATCGGAAGATTAACCCATGCGAAATATACAAATATGAACATAACACAATACTAATAAAATTGATTATACTATATAATATGCTCATTTTTAATATATTTTAATGAAATTATATTCTTTTGTATTATATTTGTTGACACACATAATAAAAAAGTTATACCACAGAATTAACTTGCGGTAGACATCCTTTACTCAATATTTTGTAATTATACTCCCGAATAAAGATGATTACATTCGTGTATTCAGATCACTAAAAAAGCTTTTTCATTTCCTAAGATCTTATTCGATTTTTGGAACTTAATATTCTATTTTCACTCTTTCGGTGCCAAGAACTTTTTCATTTTATATTTCCATTATCAGTTTTATATGATTCATGGATTTAGAAAATATGAACTATGACTGGTAAACTGAGTATCAAATGGAATAAGAAGAAAAAATTAGATGAGTACAATTTCCATTGTTACTTTTCCTTCAGTTTCATACAAGATTTTTCTTTATTTGAAGTTCCAGACCGAATCATGTTAAAAAAAAAAATGTTCCTGACCGAATCTCTTAATTTCTTTGGACCGGGAATGAGAATCTGTTGTTAAATATACTTTTTACAGGTTGGTGAGATTCGAATCCGGCATCTCCATCCGTAGGATATAATTCTTTACCAGTAGATGTAACAACTCCGAGTTTATAAGAGAAGTTTTGTTTCATGTAAAACTGGTTTCCACCAAAAAAATATAATAAATAAATTAGTTCCCTCAATTTTTAAATTTTTGAAAAAATAGACACTGTGTAAAATTAAATTTCTGAAATTGAACTTTTTATTCAAAATATTGAAGAAAAGATCTATTTGAAATTACCAGCAAGATATAAAGATTACTCGTCATGATTTCATAAGAGTCAAACGTGATTTTTTTTATAAAATAGATAAAATTGTCGTGTATATAATTATTTGTATAATATTTTATGCTTTGTAATAACATACTAAATCAGCATTCAAAAAAAAAAACTATTTCGTTTAACCACTCAAGCCATTTTTTTCACATCAAGAATTTATTATATCATTCAAATTTGAATTGCTCCGGAAATCAAAACCGAAATAGAATAATTAACAAAAATAACCGTTCAATTAATTAGAATCCGTAATGTTGTAATATACGTGATAATATGGCAAAAAAAAAACTGCAAAACTTAGGAGTAATATACTTAATTAATAAGTTCGATTCCAGACAAACCTAATTAAAACCAAAAAACAACCTTCGGTCGCTTAATATTCAATATTCATGGTGCACTTAATAAAATAGAGTAAAAATGGAATATGAAAACGGCGGGTAAGACTAGTTTAGTCGAAATTATATTACTATAAACATAACATACGTGCTCAATGATTACTAGCGAGTTAGTTACCAAACATATTCTTTTGTGAGTGGAGGAAAATATTTGGTATCATTGTGAAGTTGACTATCTTAGCATATCATATCATTGTGGAAGTGCGATACACACACACTCACACACATAATAATTAACGTAAACGAAAATTCATGATCGGTTTTCAAGTAGGAGGGTTTCATCTTCTTTTTCTTATTTGACTAAAATGACGATTTATTCTTTTTGGCTTCGAATAGTGCCTGGTATTAAAAGCGGTACATAAATAAAATGTGGGACAGTATAACTGTTGTTCATGCAGAATTAAAATGTGGTACGGAACAACTACGGTTTTAAGTAAAATATGGTGCAAAATAAGATGTGATTGGTGAGAATATATATTTGTGGTATTAAATAATTATTTAATTAAATAAAATGATAATGTCTTTGAATATATAAAATAGTTAAATAGTATAAGTAATATATTAATATAATAAATATACTTTGAATTTAAATGTTTAAATATACATTTTATTGAATTAAATAGCAAAATTATATTAAAATATTAAATAACAAAATAGGTGGTTCGGAATAATGTTTGATTGGAAACTCTATTTTTGGTTTTTCTAAATATCTACCTTTCTATTTTATAATTAAAATTTGAAAATCTAATTTTTGATATTGAACTATCTCACTTGTTTTAGCAAATTCATTTAACAATTTCCGACATAACTCATATACATATTTTAATAGACATGGACATTTTAAGTATTTTTATATATTCATATACCCGTTCGATTATCGGTTTGGTTCATGTTCGATTCGATTAATTCGGATATAAAAATATAAAAATTCTTGGGGTATTTGAGCATTTTAGTCCAGTTCTGATTTCATTTATTTCGGTTTGGTTCTAGTTCGGATCTTCGGTTCAAGTTCTTTTTGGATCTGGCATAGTTTTTAACATAACTCTTAGCTAGATAGATAGAGTCAATGTTCTAATAATTATTAGACGGTAACTAGACGTTCTATAGAGGACTAACGCTTAGGCGGATTAGTCAGGGTCTAGGTGGAGACTAAGCGTTACCGAATTATTAATTTATTTTATATAAAATTTAAATTTATATAAGCTATTTTAGTTTTTTTTGGTTTAGTTATAATTTTATTTTAATGAATTATCAAAATTAGATATATAAAATAAAATAAATTACACAAAATATTAATTTTTTATTAACATTATTACTTAATTTAACTGATTTAAATTAGTTTAAAGCAATTATAGCCGTTTAAGAATAATTTAAATTGATTTAAAATGGTTTAAACTGACTTGAGTCGTATAAATCAGATTTATAAAAAAATGTTTTGGTAAGAAGAGAGTTGCCGCCTAGGCGCCTCTCTGCACTGATTTTGAAAACATTGGATGAATGAATTACTACTAAACCGACTTGTCCATTTTAATTTTCAAAAAATTTGTGAAATAATAATTTATTTTGGATTAGTAAAATAATAAAATAGTTTAACAATTTAATTTTCAATATTTATTAATATACAGAAATTTAGCTATATTTTATTATATTAATGTTTATTTTTATTATAAAGTAACTAGTATTTTAGGTATATAAATTGTATTTTAATACATTCATTTTGGTTTGATTGAAGTGTTTTGGAAACAAAAATCTATAATCTGATCTATTGTTTCACCTACGTAACTATACTGATTAGAATTATTTATATAACTGTCTTTGTTAATAAATTGGACAAGTATATCAATAGTTAAATTAATAATATATACCTGAATGAGAAAACGCACATCTATCTAAATACCGCACTATAATTGGAGCGGACCAATAATAAGTGCGTTATTGTATAATATAGAACAAACAAAAAAATAATTTTGTACGGTATTTCAAAGGTGTTATTTGACCAAATAAGTGTCGTTTTTAATTTTATTTGTGATTGATGATTTAAAGCGTATTTGAAAAAATGTTCTTAGAAAACCGCACTTTTTCATGTTTCCAATCACACACTGTAAGTAACATTTCATTACTTCCATGTATACCAGTGACGGGTCTAGAAACGCATTTTACCAGAGTCATAAACTCATAATATAAAAAGAATTTGGGGCCTCAAATGTTGTTCCTGTATTTTATTAAAGAAAAATTAAAGTATTGTTTTTAGTATATAAAAATGTAAGCTGTAAGTTTACAGAAAATAGGAAAAACTTCTATCAAAAATGATGATAATAGGGTTAACCTAGAAATTGAACCTGAGTTTAGTAGGGTCATACATGCAAACAAACACCACTAGAACTAATGATTCTTTTAAGTTTCCTAAACAAACAAAAAAAAGATGATTTTGAACATTTCACTAGGGTCAGCTAACCCCATATGTCTTTGGTAGGTCCACCCCTGGTGTATACACACATGTTTTTATCGCGAGTCATCTCATAGTGAACTATATAAATCACAACTAGATGAACCAGACTAAATCCCTAATTAATGTAAAGGAAACAGAAAGAGACAATATTTCACTCAAAACATATTTGTTATTTCAAAATGATTACAAACGTTATTCATATACTCACACTCCCGAAAACATTTTGATTAGGTAAAATACAATTTATCTATATTTTTAGTTGTCATAATGAATCATCATCTAAAAATAAAATAGATCAGATTTGTTTTCTTTGAAACGCATCTGCATAGCCATACCATCCTTGCTATGTTTTTGATGAAAATAACTGTGAAGGTTTGTATGTTTCTATTTGTCCTGAGATGGGTTTTGATGAATCTTAATCTCGAGGTCTACTGAAGTGTTGGGCTTCTGGCTCACATCCCCCCCCCCTCAAATCCAGGGTGGGTGGAATAGAAAGACCGAGTTTGGACCAAAGACTGATGTAATACTCTTGAAATAAGGATTTTGTTAATATTTCTGTGACTTGAAGAGCCATTGGAATGTTTTGTATTTCAATGAGACCTAGAGCTACCTTTTCTCTGATGTTGTGTTAATAAGTATCAAAGTGTTTGGATCGACTATGAAGAACTGGATTGGTGGACAAGTAAATTGCTGCGAGATCACACTGGAGCATTGTTGGTTGATATTGTGGGACACTAAGGTCTCGTAGAAGATTGCAAATCAAGGTGATTTCACCAGCTGTTGAAGAGAGCTCTATATTCTGCCTTAGTGGAGGAGTTGAAACAATAGCTTAAGGTTTTGTTGAATATGAAACCAGATTCTAGTATAGTGCTGAACTCTGTATTTAATCTCTTAGACTCTTTATAACCTGTCTAATCACTATCACACAAAAAATAGTAAGTAACAGTTTAGTGTCTTTTTTTTTAATTGTGAGACCCATATGTACTATTCTTTTAATGTATTTGAGGATGCATTTGAGGAGACTAAATTCTGAAATTGTAAAATAATGCATTGTTTGACAAATGAAGTTGACAGAAAATTCAAAATCTGGTCTGGTAATTCTCAGGTGTTGGAGTTTGCCAGGCAGAATTCAAAAGTATGTTTGGTCAGAAAAGGTTGTAGAGTCCATATTATCTAAGTGTTGTTGTAGAGGTATAAGCATTGATTTATAGTCTGACATACCAGCTTGATGAAGTATATATGTTGCATAGGGTTGTGGTGGAGAAAGAGACCCACAGCCAGAGGTTCAATCTAGATACCAAGAAATTGAACAACCATTTGAAGGGGAGAATGTTCATGTCATTTGTTGAAGGAAAATGTGTCCAGGTATTTAGCAAATGTATCATGCCTATCTGATCAAGAGCATACTAACTCCATCTTGGATGCTTCATTGCTGCATCAATAGATTTAGTTTCACTAGTTGTGAACTTTTATGCCATGAAATCATACCTTGAGTTTGGTTTCTGGATTCCGGCTTTTGATCTTGTTGTCATGGTATGAGTGTTCTCGGTAGGTGCATGCATGAAAGAACCAAGGTCATCTTCGTCTGCAGACTGTTCCTCAGGTTGATGGTGATCTGGCTCATACGCATTATAATGTTCATCTTTAACAGCCAACTCAACAGGTGGTCTTGGTACGAGCTGATGCTGCTGGGTGTTTTTTATGTTATTGACCACTGCTACGCTTTGAGAAGAGTAGTATGATACTCATGTATGATATCATGATCTAGTGTCTTGTACTGTCTGTGAATGAAAACAAGTTTTAATCAAATACAAGTCTTGTACATGTAGATCTTACTTGTTGAAGGATATATGCATTTGTACCCTTTGTATTTGCTATTGTAGCCTAAGAAGACACATTGCATAGAACGTGGATCAAATTTGTGCTGAGTTATTGGTCTGAGATATGAATAAAATGCACCACAAAGACTCTTACACTATTGTATTGGAGTTTGGTGAGAAAGTGAACTTTTGGGAACTCTTTTTTGTAACGTTGGTGAAGAAAATAAGATTATGAGCATATAAGCTGTGAAGAATGCCTCAACCAGAATGTGGGTGGCGTATGACTGTGAAATAACATAGATAGATCAAGCTCCATGAGATGTCGATGTTTTCTCTCAGCAGTGCCGTTTTTGTGGCGTGTAAGGACAAGAGAGGCTATGACTGATTCCTGTAGCTATGGAGTGTTGTTTCAACTTGTTGCTTGTGGACTCTCCGCCACCATCACTCTGAAAGTGTTTTATATTGGTGTGCAGTAATTCTCTACCAAGTTCTGAAAGCCAAAGAATACTGTTTAGAACTCCAAATTTTTTCCATTAAATAATATTGCATAATATTTGAAATCATTATTGGATAAACTAGAGATCATCCCCCAAGATCACAGTGTATTTGATCTAGAGCTTTCAAAACATCAGAATCTAAAGAAAGAAATTGAAATCTACTACGCTTCTTCTTCATGCAAGGCTCACAAGCAGAGGTTGTTCTGCTCTTATTCACTATTTATATTCTTTACTGTAATTGTTGAAGAACTCGAGAGTTTGTATGAGCAAGGCTGTGATGCCATATATCTTCACTAGTAGCACGCTGCCGATTTGAGTAGAAAGCCATACATTTTGTTGGGGTCAAAATCGGTACGACGGAATCAACGGCTGAAACTCCCCGCAGAAATGTAAAAGAAATCGTTTTGTAAAACCCGAAGAATCGTTTTATAAAACTCGAGGATCGTTTTATAAAACTCGAGGACCGTTTTATAAAACTCGAGAATCATTTTATAAAACCCGAGGATCATTTCATAAAATTCGAGAATTGTTTGAGGTGAAAATGGTTTAGAACAATATAAAGAGAGAGATGAGGGCGAACAAAGACGTTTTTATTAGATCTGAACAAGGAGTTACAAAGAGAAGAGTAAAGAGGCGGACTAGCCGGAAATACAAGATGGAGAGTAAACGAAAGGGTGAGTAAACCCTAGATCTAACCACCTAGTCGCTAAGAAACCCTAGATCTAGCCGCCAAGTGAGTATGTCCAATTCCGGATCCCTTTTCCCTTTGCTGCCTCTCTCCTTTTATAGACCATGTCTTCGTGTTCGCCCTAGTTTACCTGAGCCTTGTTGGGCTTGATTCTTATTAGGCCCGTTTAGTAGTCCGGGTAAGTCGTACTTCAGCCGACTCTCTTAGTCGCGCTACTAAACGCGTCTCATGCTGAGTCGTTTTGATGTTACCTGGTGGGCCGAGTACGTTATCGTGTTGGGCTAAGTTTCTCCATTTGATGGGCCTTGCGGAGGGGTATAACCCATCTCCTACAATAAGTCCCCCCAGTTCACTTATGAGTTCATAGGACTCTAACTGAATTTGTGGGTCAGGTTTGATCAAATGGGGAATCTAGCATGGGTGCTCGTTTAGGCGACACCTCAGGCGTGTCTAGTCTCGCGGCTAGAACGTCGATCACGAGCACGTTTAGGCGACACCTCGGGCGTGTCTAGTCTCGCGGCTAGAATGTCGATCACGAGCACGCTTAGGCGACGCCTCGAACGTGTCTAGTCTCGCAGCTAGCACGTCGATCACGAGCACGTTCAGGCGACACCTCGGGCGTGTCTAGTCTCGTGGCTGGAACGTCGATCACGAGAACGCTTAGGCGACGCCTCGAACGTGTCTAGTCTCGCAGCTAGCACGTCGATCACGAGCACGTTTAGGCGACACCTCGAGCGTGTCTAGTCTCGCGGCTAGAACGTCGATCACGAGCACGTTTAGGCGACACCTCGAGCGTGTCTAGTCTCGTGACTAGGATGTCTTCTATTGTCGCGTAAATGCGCCAGTTTGGGCCCGTCTAGTAGCACGACTGAATCGATGCCTGTGAGAGCGGGTTTAGGCGATCACCTCGAGCGCATCTAGTCTCGCGACTAGGATGTCTTCTATTGTCGCGTAAAGGCGTCATCTTGAGCTTATCTAGTAGCATGACTGAGTCAATGCCTGTGAGAGTGTGTTTAGGTGACACCTCGAGCGCGTCTAGTCTCGCGACTAGGATGTTATGTTCGAGCGCGTGAAGGCATCACATTCAACTCGTCTAGTAGATTAACTAAGTCGTTACTCGTGGAGTAACACTTAGCTCGAGTAGATCAACCGAGCTGATCGCTTTTCGACTTAGTCGATCTAGGAGACCTGTTGAGATGCACGTTCAGCTTCTAACCGCCTTCTGGTTCAATCTCAGTTGCTCCTCGGTTTAGCTCCGGTTTAATCTCGGTTGGAGTAAACCGGTTTTAAGGGCTTAACCAAACTGAATTAGGTTAAGGGTTAATAGATCTCGAATAATCTTCTGGGTTTCTGCAGTTAATGGGCTTATTTAGGCCCGTTTAAGTGCATTAATTGCACCTAGAGAATCGTGCCTTAGGACTTTGCTATAAATAGGTAGATTCTCTCCTTCTTTCATTATTCTTCTCTGCAAGTTCAGGTACTTTCTTCTCTCCCTTCTCTCTACCTTTTAGCTTTCTCTCTCTAGGTGTTCTTCGATCTCTTGCCTTGTGATTTCCATTTTGGGTTATGGCTTCTCCGGGGCGATTATCGCGTGAGGAAAAAGGCAAAGGGATTGCCTGTGCGACGGGTCAGACCGATGATGTTACAGCGAATGGAAGTCCAATAGAAGACTTCAACTTAATTCATCGCGACGCTTTGCGTGGGGAGAGGCTCGAGCCGCATAAAGACTCAGCCGCGGAATTAGAGAGTGAGGAAGGCGATTCTAGTCGCGCGGGTAGCGGGTCTGAGCGAGAGGAGGATGACTTAGCTGCCGAAAAAGAGAGCGAAGAGGGCAATTCTAGTCGCTCGGGTAGCGAGTCCGATCAGGAGGGTGCCAAAGTTTCCGGCTCCGATGAAGAGGTTGAGGCAAAGCGTCTCCGGATCAGAGCCCTCGAACGTTGTGGTTAAGTCATCGAATCGCTAGGTTCGATTTGATTGAGTGCAGGCCGTCCATTTATCGTCTCGATGGCACCTTCGAGGAGTTAAATGCTCTTCCTCCGGAATCATTGCGAGATCCCTGGGCTGAAGGCCAACGTTGGGAGAATGTTTTCGGGACCCGATCTAGCCACGGAAACGTGAGAAGCATTCTGGAACACGCCAGAGGAGCGGGTGTAACTTACGTGATTCCTTCCCAGGAGCAGAGGCCTTGGTCCCCTCCAGCCGGCTTCCAGTGTCTGTATGAGTCGTACTTCGAGGATGATTCGAAGCTTTGGTTTCCAATTCCACGTTTGATCTCAGCTTCGAAGAGTTGACTTCTACGAAGGCAGAAAGGGGGGGGCTTATTCTCTGTGAAGATGCGTCCGAGTTACAACGTCTTGACTGGTCAGCCCCGCAAGACAACGAACTGGCAGCGTTCCTACTTCTATGTCAAAGCCGATAAGTACGCATTCGCAGAAGCCATTGAAGATGACTTTCCGGTGTTATGGAACAAAGAAATTGGTAGAAAACGAGCATCGTGTTGTCTGCTATGTTCGTCGGTTGTCTAACCTTGCCTTTTATTTTTGCAGGTCGTCATCCGAATACAATCGCGTACCCAGAAAATTTCTTCGAGATCGCACAGGCTATTGCGACCCAAAGCCATCTGAATTGGCCGGACCTGAGCCGTGAGTGGATTCGTCGACAACAGGCTCGCATAGAGAGAGGTAAAAATTTTATCCAACTTTCTAATCTGGCTGACAGACTAACGGTTATTGTTTTTGCAGTTGACTGGGAATCAAGACAGCCGCTGATCGTCTCGGCACGCAAGTCTCGCTTGTCCCTATTTACCAGGAAGTAACAGAAGCTACTTAAACAGGCGAGAAGAATGTCAGGAAGACCAGATTTAAGTGCTCTGCTCAAGGGGAAGCTCCAAATGCTGAAGAAGACGACTTCTAGGGTCGTACCGGCTGGGGATAACGATGATGAAGTTTCTCAGCAACCCGATCCAAACCAAACCGGTCAGTCTGCTGAAGTTGATCCTCCGGCTCCTGAAGCGAAGAAGAAGAAGAAGAAGAAAAAGCGGAAGAGCCCCGTGACGAAGGAAGTAAGATCATCGGCTGAGGCTAATCCTTCAGAAGGGCATTCGGATGGTCTGGAAGTATGGGAGAAGGAGAAGAGAAAAGGATCACATGACGATTCTGCCGGTGGTGATCCCGAAGAGAAAGGTTCGGAGGGAAGTCCGAAGAAAAAGAGGAGGAAGGTTGCTAAGGAGGTTTCGCAATCTCTAAGTCCCAAATCTCGTCCAGCAGACGCTAAGGGGACGATGAGTGCTGATGGTGATGAGACTGAAGCGCGCAACCGGTCAGTTGATCCTTCTCCAACTGATATCCCTCAGAAGAGGAAGTCTCCCTCTCGGATGAGCCTATCGGAAGGTTCGCTTGGCAAGAGACCCCGAGTTGAGTTCGCGGATCGCGTGAGCTTCTCGTATGATGAAAGGACTCCACTGATTCATAACCCAGGTCGGTGCGCGGAGCTTACTCGTCAGATTCGAGGCGGACTGGTTGATCTGCCTCCGGCTGGAGATCTTTTCTTTAAAGATGAATATGCGGAAGCTGCTCTTCAACACAGACGGGTATGTATTTTGATTGATGCTTGGGTAGTCGTAGTAGCATCTCTTTCTCCCTCAAAACTGATGTCTTTACATTTGTTTGTTCGCTTTCAGGCTGATGGGAGTATGAACGTACTCGTCGAGAAGTACGACAAGACTTTGAGGCAAACGATGGTTCTTCTCGGAAATGCGGAAAAACTTGCCCGCACAAGACTCGGCACTATCGAGCAGATCAAGGCCGAAAACAAGAAGGAGAAGGAGATCCTCCGTGAGAAGTTTGTAGGGTTCGAGAAGATACTCAAAGCCGACCGTGCGGCGAAGAAGTTGCTTGCGCGGGAGAAAGCGAGTCTCGAGAAAGCCAACGCTGCGCTGGAGCAGGAGAAGGCTGAGCTTCAAGCGGAAAGGGATGTCGTGACTCAGAAGCTGATCGATGAAAGAAAACGCCTGCGGGGATCTCGAAGTCAGGAGGTTACGCGCGAGAGGGTGCGTGTTGAGGCGGCTATGACCGACAAAGCTAACCGTTGCATCGATCGTGTTCGGGCTTACCTCGAACGTCGCAGCCTTTTCTATCAGGAGCAAAGTCTGTTGGATCAGGCTTCCGTGACAAAGAAATGTCTCGAGATGATCCAGGAAGAAAAGGTGGGTATCACGCAGGAGCTGATTGATGTCTTCGGCGCTCAAGAGATGGAGCATGAAGCCAACGTTGCTAAATTGAAAGTGACTCCTTTATCCGATGCTGATCTCGTCCTTTCGCCACTGATTCTCCCTTCTAGGTTCGTGAATGAGGAGTTTGCGGCTATGCTTGATCCGTACGGGTCGAATGATGACTTGGTTAGATCAGAGACGGCATCGCAACTCCGGACATCATGCAAAGCTCTTGAAAATAAATCAACCGGTCAGTCGCAAGGGGTTCCACCCGATGTGATTCCATCTCGAAAAGAAAAGGGAGGATAGGACGGAAGAGCCGTCGAAAGGGCATGAGGAGTCGAACCTCGTTGAGAAGCCTGCTTCTCCGACTCAGGTGGAGCGTAAGGAGTTACCTGAAGATGGAGAAGTGCCGTCGAAAGGGGAGGAGGAGTCGGGTCTTGTTGAGAAGCTTGCTTCTCCGACTCAGGTTGATCACAAGGAGTTACCTGAAGAGGCTGACGGAGAAGAACCGGCGTCATTGGTTGACTTTGTAGAGAGTCTTGCTGCCGTTGGAGATGGCGAAGTCGTGAAGGGATCGGAAAGCGAGCTGGTTGCTACCGTCACCGAGGATCCTTCCGGCTCGAAGGAGAACGCGATTTGATCGCCTCTTGTAACCAACTTGTTGTATTTGCTATTTACCTTTAGGATTTTTTTTGTATTTTAAGGCCCCGCTGGGGTCCTTCCTTCTCCTTGTAAGACTTTTGTTTTAAATGATAAAATGCGGTTAAGTGTTTGAGAGTTATCCCAAATTTACCGTCTATTTACACATACATTCCTGAAAGAAAGGTTCCAGACCGGCTAGTCGGTGACTTAACGAATTTAGTCGGCCAAAACGTTCATTCGTTTACTCAGATAGCGGTCCGGATTTCTTTCGCATGTCGATCCTGGTGGGATGCGACTTTGGATCCCTCAACCAAGTGTCTGATCAGGACATGGCTGATTCGTGGGTGCGAGTATCTGTGTCCTCATCTGCAGACGAGAATGTGGATATCGCCTTGACCGCGTTTGGTCATTACAAAGTTTGGACTTTGGTGTTGTTACGGCTGTGCCTGATTAGGGCTGCCTACGTACCTCGAAAGAGGATCAAGCCATTCGTAGTTCGGTTTACCCGAGCAAAAGTGGCTGTTTTAAGGCTCATTTACTCGGGCGGGTAGAAGTGACAACTAGGGTGCATCTACTCGTTTTTTTTTGGTTGTTGTTACAGCTGGACCGATTAAGGCTACCTACGTACCTCCAAAGAGGATCAAGCCGTTCGTAGTTCAGTTTACCCGAGCAAAAGTGGCTGTTTTAAGGCTCATTTACTCGGGCGAGTAGAAGTGACAACTGGGGTGCATCTACTCGAATTTTTTTTTTTTTTTTTTATTTTTTAAATAGAAGGAGGGGATTAGCCGACTGGTTTATGAATAGTAGCGGCGAAGATGCGTGGAGTTCCATGCCCTTGGGACGTCTTCACCGTGTGAAGTTTGAAGTCGGTAGACGCTTGGTTTGATGACCTTAATGATTTTGTATGGTCCTTCCCATCGTGCGCCTAGCTTGCCAGCATTGAGCTCCTTGGTGTTCTCGAATACCTTGCGGAGTACAAGGTCTCCGAGTGCGAGTGGTCTTGCCTTGACTCGCTTGTTGTAATAGCTTTCAATCTGGTGTTGGTAGTTCTTGATTCGGAGCAACGCTTGATCGCGACGTTCCTCCAGTTCGTCAAGCGCATTGAGGAGCATGTCCTCATTGAGCTCGATGTGTTGCGGCATTTGAGAACGCCGGAGGGTAGAAACGTTCACTTCAGCTGGAGCCATGGCTTCGACTCCGTATGCAAGAGAAAAGGGGGTTGATTTAGTCGCTCCCCTTGGTGTCGTACGATGGCTCCATAGGACACCGTCTAGTTCGTCGGCCCAGTGTCCTTTCTTGAGGTCCAGACGCTTTTTGATGCCATCGACGATGAGCTTGTTAGAGGACTCGGCTTGACCGTTCCCTTGCGGATATCTGGGTGTGGAGGGGCTCAGGCGAATGTTCCATTTGCCGCAAAAGTCTTTGAAATTCCCAGATATGAACTGCGAACCGTTGTCGGTTACAATTTCATACGGGAGACCGTAACGGCAGATGATGTTCTTCCAGAAGAAACCGCGTACTTCCTTGTCAGTCACTTGAGGGAAAGCTTCAGCCTCGATCCACTTGGTGAAATAGTCTGTAAGGACTAAGACAAAGCGGCGCTGATGGGAAGAAACCATGGGGCCAATAATATCCATAGCCCAGCGCATGAACGGATAAGGAGCGGTAGAAGTTTGTAACACTTCCGTTGGGCAATGTATAACAGGGGCATGTCTCTGGCATTTGTCACATTGACGAGAATAGGATTCACAATCTGTGTTCATAGTCGGCCAAAAGAGTCCTGCGTTTCTGATCTTTAAGGCTAGGGCCCGTCCTCCGGAATGGTTTCCTCCAGCGCCTTCGTGGGTTTCGGCCATCGCACGTCGAATCTCATCACCGTGAATGCATTTGAGGAGGACCCCGCATGCGTTGTATCTGAAAAGTTCGTCATCCATGACGGCATAATGCGCGCTGCATTGTTTTAGTCGTCTAGCCTCCCACTTCTCGGTTGGCAGTGTGCCGTGCGAGAGGTAGTTGATAAACTCCAAATGCCAGTCGACGGTCTGCTGATCGGTCTCAGTCATCGCTGTGTCGTTGATGGGGGCAACGAGGGTAGCCGTCTCATTGGAAACGTTGATGCTCGGTTCGTCGATGCGATGTATCGGGATGGTTCGCTCGATTTGGTCGCGTAATTTGCTTCCAAGGGCGGCGAGTGCATCTGCACAAGCATTTTCACCGCGAGGTACCTTGGTGAGCTCGAAAAATTCGAACTCTTTTGCTAGCTCTTGAACGATACGGAGGTAGGCATCCATTCGGTCGTTGCGGGTGTCATAATCTCCATTGTACTGACCGGCGACGAGCTGAGAGTTACAATAGGCACTTACTCGCTTTGCTTTGACTGTCTTGGCCAAACGTAGGCCGGCTATCAATGACTCGTACTCAGCTTCGTTGTTTGACGCTGGGAAGTCGAAGCTGAACGATTGTCGTATCAGTTCGCCAGTTGGGGATTGGAGTTGAACACCCGCGCCTGAACCTTTGTTCGTCGAGGAACCGTCCACATGTAATATCCAATTCTGACTCGGGAGCTGGGTGTCCTGCTCTAGTTCGGGTGCTAACTCGACAATGAAGTCAGCCAAGACCTGAGCTTTGAGGGCTGTGCGATTTTTATACGTTATGTCGAGCTCCCCGAGTTCTACGGCCCACTTGGTTAGTCGACCGGCGCGATTCGTATTCTGCAGGACAGTTCGGAGGGGCTGATCAGTCAGCACCTCAACCGAGTGTGATTGAAAGTAGGGTCGAAGCTTCCTGGCTGCTTCTACCACGGCGAGAGCCATCTTCTCGAGAGCTGGATACCGAGTTTCCGGACCAGTCATGCGCCTGATTGTGTAGAAGATTGGCTTCTGTTCGCCTATGTCCTCCTTAATGAGGACGCTACTAACCGCTGCGCTAGAGACGGCGATGTAGAGTGAGAGGACGTCTCCTTCGTCTGGCTTTGCGAGGACTGGAGGGGTGGTGAGGTACTTCTTGAGCTGGGAGAAGGCTTCCTCGCACTTATCGTCCCAAACGAATTTCTTGTTTCCACAGAGGAGGTCATAGAAAGGGAGACATTTATCGGTTGATCGAGAAATGAAGCGGTTAAGAGCGGCGATGCGACCAGTTAGCCGCTGGACTTCGCGGCTGTTCTTAGGACTTGGGAGATCGAGCACAGCTGATATTTGCTTCGGGTTGGCTTCAATCCCTCGTTGGGTAACGATATAGCCTAGAAACTCGCCGGAGGAGACTCAACGTACACTTCGCTGGGTTCAGCTTCATCCCATACTTGTTTAGCGTTCCGAAGCAGTCGCGTAAATGGTTAAGATGATCTTTGGCATGAAGTGACTTGACGAGCATATCGTCGATATAAACTTCCATGGTGCTACCGAGTTTATCGGCGAACATGCGGTTGACGAGTCGCTGGTAGGTAGCTCCGGCATTCTTCAACCCAAATGGCATGACTTTATAACAGTATGTTCCTCGGTCTGTGATGAATGCTGTCTTCTCGCGATCATCGGGGTGCATCATAATCTGGTTGTAGCCCGAGAACGCATCCATGAAGGTGAGCATCTCGTTTCCTGCGGTTGATTCTACGAGACGGTCGATGCTGGGTAATGGGTAACTATCCTTCGGGCAAGCTTTGTTAAGATCGGTGAAGTCGACGCAGACGCGCCATTTCCCGTTCTTTTTCTTGANTAATCTGGTTGTAGCCCGAGAACGCATCCATGAAGGTGAGCATCTCGTTTCCTGCGGTTGATTCTACGAGACGGTCGATGCTGGGTAATGGGTAACTATCCTTCGGGCAAGCTTTGTTAAGATCGGTGAAGTCGACGCAGACGCGCCATTTCCCGTTCTTTTTCTTGACTACCACAGGATTCGCTAGCCATTCCGGGTAACGGACTTCTGTGATTGAGCCAGCTCCGAGTAGTCGTTCGACTTCCTCGTTCACTGCTTTCGCTCTTTCCGGGCCCAGCTTACGTCTTTTCTGGTGGATAGGCTTGAAAGTGGGGTCGACGTTGAGCTCGTGGATAGTTATTGCTGGATCGATTCCTTTCATGTCCGTCATAGACCAAGCGAAGGTGAACACATTTTCCTTCAGGAATGTGAGCAATGCTCGCTGCATATCGTCGGCTAGATGTGCACCGACGCGCACCGTCTTACTTGGATCGGAATCGTCTATATGCATCTCCAGAACCTCGTCTTTTTGAGGGAAAGTTCGAGCGATCGGATGAGAGACAGAGTTGACTAGGGATGATGAACGTTGCAGCTTGACTGTGGCGATTAGCAGGTCTCGAGCGGCTTGCTGATCTCCGCGGACGGTCTTGATTGTTCCGTCCACCCCAGGGAACTTGATGCATTGGTGGTAGGTTGACGGAACTGCCTGCATCGAATGTATCCATGGGGTTCCGAGAATGACATGATAAGGGGCTTTAGTGTTTACCACGGCGAATTTAACTGTTCGAGTAACTCCGCATGCGCGGACTGGGAGACGGATCGTCCCTAGGATGGTTTCCGATGAGCCGTTGAAGCCGGTCAAGGTTCGTGAGGATGATTTGACGTCGTCGAAATCTACCCCCATCTTCTCAAGCGTATCACGAAAGATGAGGTCAACTGAGCTTCCCGTGTCGACTAGTACTTTGGTTACATCGTACTTACCGATCCCAAGGACGACTAGCAGAGGATCGTTGTGGGGCAAGTGGACTCCGTTCAAATCATCGGGGGAAAAGCTGATAGTCATGTGGCTCGGTGACTTCGTAGACCAGCGTCTCGAAGACGCGGCTTGGCGCCGGTAGTCTTTGACGGAGCGGACAGAGTCGCCACAAGGAGGTGATCCACCCATGATGACGTTCAGCCATGGTTTCGCGACTACTCGTTTGGTATCTAAGAATGTACGAAGATCCGCATGGATGCCCTCGTCGCTCGGCTGTGACGAGTCCATGGTATGGGACAAAGGTGAATGCTCTAGCCGTTGATTTATCGATTTGGAACGGTTTAGTCGCGCGCATAAATCGGTCAGGTTAGCGTTGAGTTTGTCGCGCAGATCGGTGACAGGCTTGTCGACCGAGAAGGGAGGCTCTTCGGTTTCCAAGCGCCGCGACTTGTTGGCTTGGAGCATGAGGCGGAGGTCTTTGCTGTTGACGTCATTGCATGTAGTCACCTTTCGCTTGAGGAAGCTCCGAAGGTCGCTTGATACTGGCGAGTTATCGTCCTCATCATCGGACGACAAAGGTTGCTGAGATCGTATTACCTCAATACGTTGACGGCTTGCTGGTTGCCCCTCGTCTCCCGAAGAGGCTTCGTTGTCCGCGGCATCCGAGGGTTTGTCGTCTGGACGGCGTTGCTCTCCGTTTTTACCACCAGACTTTCGCTGTGCGCGTTTGTCCTTGTTCTTAGACCAACTCTTGCCGGATTTTGGTTTTTGCTTTGGGGGCTGAATCTTGAAGTCGCCTTTTTCAACCGATGAGAGGAATTCAGCGTACATCATTCTACACTTGGTTGTATCGTGTCCTTTGACCCGGCTCCTGAGGTAGCCGGCGAAGCTGGTTGAGCCGGTCCGGCGGGACTAGCCAAACCTTTCAGAGCCGCCGTCTCTATGTTGTACACGTTCCATGGTTCGCCGCGTACTGAGAAACTTGCGACTGGTGTGTTGTTCTCGTCGACAACAAACAGAAGCCCGCTTTTTTGTTGTTTCTTGTCGCCGGACGAGTGTTGACGCGGCTCCGGCTTCGTGTCAGAGGTCTTGGGCGTTGTCGGCTTCGCTGCGCTATGTTTGCCCATGATTGCTTTCGTGTCTTCCTCCATGCAGATGAAGTTGTGTGAACGAGCTATGGCATCCTGGAGCGTCGTGGAGGTGCTCCGGTATAGAACCTCAAGGAATTTGGAATCGAGATGGAGGGTGTTCATAAGAGCGTCGACGGCTATGTGGTCAGGGATGTCGATCTTTGAGACGATCGACTTGAAGCGCTCCATAAAGTCTCGGAGACTTTGGTCTTTAGTATGCTTTAGGTTCCACAAGCTGGAGGCTGTCGCTTCGCGCTTAGTGAACATGATGTAGGTTTTGAGGAAAGCCGACGAAAGCTCTCTGAAGCTGCTGATGGAGTTCTCCTTGAGGCCTGAGAACCAGGTCAAGGCTTGGTCGTGGAGTGTCTCCACGAACAGCTGACAGTATGCGGCGTCCTTTTCGTCGTCGGGTAGCCGCGCTCGGGCCATCGCGATGTTGAAAGCAGTCATATGTTCTACAGGGTCACCGCCGGGTTTGTATTGCGGAACGCGCAGCTTCTCGATCTTGCGGAAGTTTACGCTAGTCAACGTACTGGTGAATGGGGTACGCTCGGTTAAAGCGAGAACACTCTCGATATGTGGAGCGGCGCTAGTAACCTTGTGAATCGTGGAGCTCATCTGTTGGAGGTTCAGTTTGAGCTCGGCGATTTCACGGATAGTCGTGAGATCTGGGCCGACTTGAGCTGCTTCTGCAGCGTGCGGCTCGGTGGGTTCCGACTCTTCGGAGGTATGGTCGGCTACCGGCGCTGTCAGGTTGGTGTTGAAGAGGTGACGTCGGAACGGTTGAGAGTTACTCGTCTGCCCGGCGGGAGCTGCTGTTAACGCTGTTACGAGCGCGGCGAGTTGAGCTTGAGTCTCCTTTTGGATCTCGTCTTTGTGGGAGTCGATTTCACCCTACTGTCGAATAAATCGTAAATAAGGAAACTTCGGGAAAACCCTAAGTTTCCAGAGGAACCGGCTATCTGCGAGAACCGCACAACAAAGATTAAGATGACTAAAACACTTAGAATAAAAACGAAAATAAGAGAGGTTTGAAAGCAAGAAGGTTCTTATTCCGAATCTGCGTTGAACTGGTTACAAAAAGAGTAGCCGGAAACGTAAGAACTTAGAAAACCC
>CAKOAT010072932.1:387608-450134 GCA_932364175.1 Eruca vesicaria subsp. sativa | reverse complement strand
ATAAGGATTACAATAAAAGGGGATGATTATCCTAATCCTATAATGATTAGGATAACTACAACATATGGATAAATACAAGGAGCTTGAGTGTGGATAGTGACAAGTCTTGGCCGCCTGGTTTAGTGACTGAAGTAGACTGATGTGGTCTGGTCCATTTCTCGGATATGGCTAACCACCATTTCCTCCATTTCTTAACACTTACTTGATAAGGTTTATCATTTTTGTCACTTTACTCTTACACCTTAAAGCATGGAAATTATTATGTATTTATAGATTTATTTGTATTATTTACAATAAAAAATCCAATAACAACAATATAGATTTTGTTGAATTTATAATCATTATAATGTTTACTCTATGGTATATATATATATATATATATATATATATATATATATATATTGTAGGAGAAAATCATTTTTATTTTGAAATAAAATATTCAACATCGTAAATATATTATAATAAGATATAATGAAATATTTTTATAATAAAAATATTTTAAATATATTCTTGAAAGATACTTTATTTAAAAAATTGGCAGAGCAGAAATGATGCTTACAGAAGAGACTTAGTCATAAATAAGTACTTTCATTGTTATAAATTGTTTTAGATTAAATTGGTTTAGAAAATTTTGAAGTAAACAAATGTTATTTAATCCACTTTAATTTAAGTTGATATAAGACAAATGGCTCTATTACGTCTAACATAACTTTAATTATTTACTGTAAATACTAAAGCGTAAAGAATACAACTAGTTATAGTTAGGTACTACATTTGAAAAATGCATAATATTTATCACAACATAAGAAAATTAAAAGTATATTCATAATATTTTATGAAAAATAAAAGATTATCAATATAAAATTGTGGGAATGAAAATTATAGTAAATTAAGATTTTATAAAGCTAAACTAAAATATAAGGTGTTACATAGTGTATACCACAAAAAACTTTAATATTGAAAATAAAAATATCTTAAATTTATACAAAACATTATAATAGCAAGTTCATTCAATACAGTAAAAAAGAATTCCTATACTTTCAAATTTTACACATATATACAAACAAAATCATATACTTGTTTACATACAGGTTTAAAATAATTATGATGATTCACAAATCTGTAACATCCCGGTTTAATGGTATATGGAAAGGCTTAAGAGAATTGATATGGCTACCTATGTCAGCAAAGTGCACTTATCTTTTCGGGAGCACATCCAGAGAGAACTTCAGAGTTAAGCGTGCTTGAGCTGGAGTAGTCAAAGGATGGGTGACCTATCGGAAAGTGATTCGCGATACCGTGTAAGTGAGGCCAAAGCACGAGGAAAGATCGGGTGGTGATTGCAGGGTCAGTAAACATGACTCTAGAGCCATGGAAAATTAACGAACCGGCCTTTGGAATGGGATGGGCCCACAGGCCGAGAGAGTGGGCGTGGGTGACCTATTAGCTGTGGGCGGTCGGGACGTTACAAGTGGTATCAGAGCCGAACCCCGACGAGTGTGGAGTCAGTGAGGGCTCACACTAACAGGGGTAACGATCTTGGGGCGCAACGAAGACGTTGCGTTCTTTGAGAGGGGCTGAATTGTAACATCCCGGTTTAATGGTATATGGAAAGGCTTAAGAGAATTGATTTGACTACCTATCTCACCAAAGTGCACTTACCTTTTCGGGAGCACATCTAGAGAGAACTCTAGAGTTAAGCGTGCTTGAGCTGGAGTAGTCAAAGGATGGGTGACCTATCGTGAAGTGATTCGCGATATCGTGTAAGTGAGGCCAAAGCACGGGGAAAGGTCGGGTGGTGATTGCAGAATCAGTAAACATGACTCTAGAGCCTTGAAAAATTAACGGACCGGCCGTTGGAATGGGATAAGGCCCACGGGCCGAGAGAACGGGCGTGAGTGCCCCATTAGCTGTGGGCGGTCGGAACGTTACAAAATCATACTATAATATTACACTACAAAAAACGAGGTCTGTAGTATCACTTATTTTTAAAATTTATATCACTTATTTAATGACACAAATGTATTACCATCACTTAAATAATTGGTTCTGATAGTGGCGATGCAATATACGGCATCGGTTATAGTAACTGATGGTAATACTTCCATCAATTATAATATCTGATACTATAATGCATCCCTTATCGTAACTGATATAAATATTAGTGACACTTAGCGTAAATGATTTAATCATTTGCATCGATTATTTTAAACGTTGTAAATACTTGCGTCATGTTTTTTAGATGATGTATTTTTATATCATTTGAAATATGTGATGTTAATAGTAGCATTACTTCTTATAAACGATGGAAAATGTATTATCACTTATAACAATTGATACTAATTATTGTAACGTTTTTGTTAAGTGATTGGAAAAAATTGTTTCACTTATTTTAATTGATGTTAATGAAACACTGTTGCATCATTTGATATACTTGCTACAAATACTTACACATCACTTATGTAACTGAAGTTAAATAGTTTCTTCTGTAATTACAAATTTAAATTCATTAAAATAAAATAAAAATTAATAATATAAAATAAATAAATTATTTTTCAGATAAATATCAAAATGCATACAAAAGTCAAATATTAAACGAGAAGCAAACATAAGAACTATAGTAGCTAATAAAATAAATAATCCAACCAATGGTCTTAGCTATTATTAAAAGTGCATGCCGCCATACTCTAATTCACATGATCTCTGTTTTGGGTTGCCTGTAAGAAAATACCAGAAGATTTATTTCCTTTTAATCAAAGAGTAATGTTTAAATTAAATATGTTTTAACATTAAACTCGTAAAGTACCTCAGAATTCTGTTGATTGACCAAATTTGATAAAATATCAGCAAAATTTGGTTGATTGGCCAAGTTTGACAGAACACCAGCTACCGTTCCATTAGCCTGCATATAAGTAGTATTTAGTAAACAATAAAATATAAAACACTAATTAATATAAAATAACCTGAATAGTAATAGCACCAACTAGTTGTTGGATCATTCCTGCTAAATTCTGGACTTGACTTTGCAATCCTGAAACTTGTGACTTCAGCTCAACAACTTCAGACTTTGACGCTTCTACATTTGGAGTACTGGACATTTTCAATAGCTTTGAAGGTGTAGGACCACGTCCTAGGCACCGGACTCGTCCTGATCGTTCTGGTCCAAAAACTTTGGAATACTCATCGTCTAAACTAGCAATGATATTTGACTTTTCAACTGAAAGATTTTCACTCATCAAAAGTGTGAGTTCATCCTGAAATATTTAAACAATATAAACATGTATAAATTAATAGTTTTATAAATATTAGAAATAAATTTTTATATTTAAAAGAACTAACCGCACGAGTTTTTGCTTCTTCACAAACAAAAGTTCCATCAGACTTCTTACGGCTTGCAATGAAAAATTCTGTTCTGCATGGTGTTCTTTCTGTTTGGTCTTTCTAAAGAAAATATAAGAAAAAATATTTAACTTATTGTCCAATACAAATATAAATATGTACCTACACGAATGGTATGAAGAATCAACAAATCCTACAAACACAAATTACTTACAATGTTTCGTCGCTTCCTCGCAAAACTCTTTTCCGCAGACATGTGGTAAAGTATTCTTTTTTTGGTTATTGATATTCCGTTCACGCATTTTCTGAAATATGACACTAAAAAGTTACTCTCAAATCTTGTAATATGTATAAATATATCTTATATTCAATTCATAAACATACCTTCCATTTTTCACTGAAACTATAGAAAACAAAACCATTCCACTGATCTTCTGGAACCATGGCAGGACGATTATGTATGGTTTCAGTACGGTCATTCCGTTTGTACATCTTCCAGAGACGAATTTTAAAATCCTTGCATCTGCTCCCTAATACACTTAGAACATAGTTCTTTTTCGTGTCCGGATTATCAAACCAGAATTTAGTCTGTAACAAATGCCATAGCTTTTTATTACAAAAAATAGTATGAAAAGTATAACAACCAATAACTATGTTGTAAGAATAATAATATTTTTTTGTTACCAGAATAATGTCCCAGGCTTTGTCCTTCCGATGAGGAGCGAATACCCTCCAATCAGCTTAGTTAATTGGCAAAAAATTAACATCATTACTCAACTGACCTAACCAAGACCCCAATAAACCTCCAGAATCTTCATCAGGCTGACCACAATCTTCATCAAAATGAACTATCACTTTGCGCTTTTGCAATTTCCAAACTTCTTTTGTTGTCAACGTTTGTTCTTGTATTTCTCCATTTGAATCTATTTAATAATCAGTCAATGCATTAGTTATCAAAACTAAATAATAAGACAACGCATTAGTCTGTACCAGGAAGCAACGTATTCCCGTTTTCCACTAATATATATATATATATATACATTCAGTTATAAACAGATATTTGTGTCAATAAAAAAAACTGAACGTCACCTCTGATTTTCACTTTCCATTTGAAAGTGTTACACTCTAGAGCAAACAGTGGTGGACAACTGAAATCTAACTCCGTCTCTAAAAGCTGCGAGTCCTCCGGTGCTTGCGTATCATCAGAATCTATAAAGTCCATAGCTCTACACAGAAAAATATACACCAAGTTAATATTGACCAAACAAAAACTGATGAAAACTGTTGACCAAATACAGAGACATGAGGGCTCTGCTTTTGTGAACAAAAAACAGAGGGCTCTGTTTTTGTGAACTAAAAACAGAGCAAGAGTCTGTACATCTAAAAAAAGCTGGTTCTCAGATTTCACCACTAAAACTAACTAAAACTAAACAAGCGTAGGATTATTCATAGATATCTTATAAGCAAGTCAAAAGAATCTAAACAGCAGTAACACCAATGAATAAGAAATCAATGAAACCAAATCAATAATAGAGAAATCAATGAAACTCAATAGGCCAGTTCGTTTCATCACCACTACTTCTCGCGGAAGATTTCAAAAAATACGGCAACGGAGACCAAAAAATCAGAATCGAAAGTTAAAACAGCCACCGATTGATGACGCTAAACACACTGCGGCTGGAAATTCAAAGACTTTGATGACGCTATAAAATCTAGCGACACAAAAACTGGAGGAAGCGGGTGTTTCTTGTACCTCGCTAAACGTCGTAGGGTGATTTCAATGATATGCTTCTCTTGAAAACCCTAATACGTTAATGGTGAGTTAATATATAAGTTATAAATATATTTCACTTGCCGCCTAATGTAAAATAGAAATATATTTCACTTGCCGCCTAATGTAAATATATGTTTTTGAGATCGATCGATCTAAAATAGAGACGGATCGATCTATCATAGATCGATCGGTGAAGATCGACTGAACTGGACAAGGTCGATCAGTTTCTGCTCCGTGCTTTTTTATGTTTTGGGATCGACCGATCTAAAATAGAGACCAATCGATCTACAATAGATCGATCGGTGAAGATCGAATGAACTGGACAAGGTCGATCAGTTTCTGCTCCGTGTTTTTTTATGTTTTTGTTTAATCATCTAGATCGACCGTTGGGATCGACCGATTCTTTCTGGGATCGATCGATCCCGTCGTATAGAGCAGTAAATGAAATTATAACTCAAATCGGTCTCATACATGGAAGGTGTGATATATTCTCATGTAAGCCGCCTTCTTCTCCAAAGAAGATCCTCGTTTGGAGGCTTACCTACCCTTGGAGCTCAACAGTGTTGTTGTGGAAACTTTGGAAGATGAGCAAGAGTGAGAAGTTCAAAGCTGATAACCCAATCTTCAACATTAGTTACAAGTGTTTCTCTGATCCTTCAACGCCTTTGGCTGGTAATTACCTTGTTATGTTGTATCATCACCACTTCTCTATAATTTATGCAGTTATGTTTTCCAGACTTTTCTTTTGTTTCATGTTTTGTGTTTATTTATCTCTATGCACACCATGTTGTGTGTTGTTTTATGCTGGTGAAAAAGATTCAATATTAAAACGAGAACCAAACATAAGAACTGTAGTTGCTAATAAAATAAATAATCGAACCAATGGTCACAGGCTACTATCCCCCATGTCATATAAATCTCTAGGTTGGACATGCACAGCAATATTCCATCCTTTTTCACATGGGTCTTCTACATAATACACCATTTTCGCTTGAGAGGCCAAGACATACGGTTCGTCTTCTTCTTCATCCCCCGTGTGTAACAAACGGTCAAAGTTCACCATGTTATGACCATAAGCATCATGTTTGTAGCCTCGAATACTGCGAGTATCAGCCCATTTACACTTGAAAAGCACAACTCTAAAAATCTCATAATAGTTTAGTTCGATAACTCACCGTATTAGCATTCACATAAACACCACTGTTTTGTGTCTTCAGGCCATCGTCTCTTCCTGATGCTCTAAACTTATACCCATTGATATTATATGATGAATATTTTACTACTCTTTCAGACGGACCCAAAGCTAAGCATCTAAGAGCATGTACAACGCGGATCTCTTATAGATCCTTAGCGTTAATACATATGCAAATGAGCATTTAAAAATAATAAAACAATTTTGTGAACTAAGGATTAATCCTTAGATAAGGAATTTAAGGATCAATCCTTACGTGACCTCTTTCTTCTCTCTCTCTTCTCCGGTCTCTGCCTCTTCTCTTTAGACAGGGGGTTTTGATTCCCTTTCTGTTTCTCTCGTTTTTACCCAGAAACAACAATACAACACAATCGATTCATTGGGAGATGGGTCTATGTGATTTGCTTCTAAACTGGCTCAGGAGGTATATTCTCTCTCTCTCTCTCTCTCTCTCTCTCTGTACCTTGTGCTGGGATTTGTATAAAAATCATCTCTTTTGTTAATCAAGTTAGTGAAGTAGTTGTAGTTATGATTAATCACTTATCAAATTTCTACTTTGCTGTGAAAGAGTCAGCGAAACTGTTTTGCTTTTGTTTCAGAAACTTACAGATTTTTTTGAGTTTCTTGTGATGTATCCTTTATTGCTACATAAACATTGTATGAGTTAATTCATTAAGCAATCTATTGGATGTTCTTGTGCATTAGTTTCTTTTTTAGTTGATTTATAATTTCAACACAAATCAAGTATTTGCTTGATGTTATATTGAACTGCTTTTTGCCAGCTTGTTCTTCAAACAAGAGATGGAGCTCTCACTCGTTGGCCTTCAGAATACTGGAAAGACTTCTCTTGTCAATGCCATCGCTGTGAGTAAATCCTTACCCTCCATAGATATTGTGCTTTTTTCGAACATGGGATGGGATTAAACCTGGTGCTGCGTTTTGGCCAGATGTTCATGGACGTATTATAACGGCATTGATCATATCTCAGTTGCTTCTGATGGGTTTGTAAAATCTCGAATTACAGGAAGCTATGATGAAAGATACGTTGGAAAGAGCAAAAGATCCGAACCTGAACTTGAAAGGATACCTGCAAGAAGCGTATATTCATCCTGTTTTCAAAGGTGGTGATCATGACATTAAAGACCCAAGTGCTTGCTGCTGCAGAGTTGCCTTTGTAATGTTAAACTGAGAGTGTGGGTTACATGACATTAAAGACCCAAGTGCAAATGTGCAATACTCAAGTCTCGAATAACAATACATCATGTTGTTCTTTGCAGGTAAATTTTGTCCTTAATATCGTTGTGATGATCGTGATGCTAAGTAATATTTCACTTTTGTTGATGGGAGATACATTTGTGTGTTTGTTTGTTCATGCCCCTCTTATGTCATTTAACTTTGTTATACTCAGGCAGACAAGGATCTATGGTTATACGAATGATGCTATTGCTTCTTACGAAGCATTCCAATGTATGTGACCTTTGGCTTTCTTTCTTTTTGAACTTCTTTCAATTATACAAAAGCCTGTGAACTTTTGTTCATTGCTTTCATGTTTAGAAAGCAAAAGTTGTTTCTCTTTTCAATTTTTGTTCCTTTTTACTTGTGGATATCATATGCACTTCTACTCGAGTCATTTTTACAAGTATACCGTTTATGTCATATTATAGAATCGGTTAAGAAAAGAGATAAAGTTTTAAATTTCAATGTTTTACAAAATTTATAATTTGTATTTTCTAAGATTCAATTTAAAAAAAAAATTTTAAGGATTCCATAACGGATAACACCATTGGACATACATTTATGATAAGAATTCTTAACTATTCAATAAAAAAAAAACAATAATTTAGTGTTAAGGACTCCAATGGTGGGTAACACCATTGGAGTTGCTCTAATATCAACAGACACACCTTCAACATCATTTTTTTCCACCCTATATTTTAGCCATTTCCCAAAACTAAGATGCACTTCTCTGTCAACATCTATGACGTGGCTCCGCTTGCTTTGACGAACCTTTTTCTTGCTAAGCTCTTTTTTCTAGCGCCTAAATTAACCAATAAATATAAATGGTTTGTTATTTAAAATAAGGGAAAACAAATTTAAAATAGAATATATATGTATTAAAATTACTCTCTCAAAGGATCTAGGAATTGACAATTTATCAATATAAACCGATGCGCCTGTTGTCTCTCGACATAACTAAGTGTATAAACCTGACCAGCTCCGACGAATCGGCCTACATTTGGGAAACTTAATCGAAGCTCCGAGTTTGATGTATGATTTTGCACTGGTGAAGGCCGGTCATCAAATCTTCCAACTCTGTTGAATCTTGTCTCTATATCATTGAGATACATTGAGCAAAATGTAACAGATTCATCAGCCAAATATTGTTCGCATATTGATCCTTCGGGTCTGGCACGATTACGAACATAAGATTTGAAATGTCCAAGTGTTCTGCACATATATTAACTATGTGAGATACTCCTATATTCACCAGTCATGAAATATTTATGTGACTAATAATTTATGATGATTACCTTTCAATTGGATACATCCAGCGAAAAGCCACTGGTCCACCTTGTTTTACTTCTTCGACGAGATGCACAGTTAGATGTACCATTACCGTGAAAAAATGAGGGAGGGAAAACCATTTCCAAATGGCATAAAGTCATTATAATATGCTCCTGCAGTTTATCTAATTCATCTGGATCAATGACTCTTGCTGATATATTTCGGAAAAAACGAGATAACTCAATAATGGCAGATGTTACATCTTGTGGGAACAGATTCTGAACTGCTATTGGCAATAAATCTCTCATTATAATATGAGAGTCATGACTTTTAAGACCAGATAGCTTTTGATTCTTCGCATCAACGCAGCTAGATATATTAGATGCATATCCATCCGGCAATTTTACATTTTTTAAGACACCTAAGAAAATGTCTTTCCCACTACGATCCAAAGTGAAACTTGATGGTGCATATTTATCATTATTATCAGGCCACAACTCAGAGCGAATACCAAGCTCACAGAGATCTTTTCTAGCACTTAAGTTATCTTTTGACTTCCCCTTGTCGTCTAACAATGTGTAAACAATATTGTCAAACACATTTTTTTCTATATGCATAACGTCTAAGTTATGTCGCAGGACCATAGATTCCCAATAAGGCAAGTCAAAAATATACTCTTCTTTTTCCACTGTTGATCATCACACTTTTCTATACCACTTCGGTCTCTCTCTTTTTACCAACCAAGTCATGTCTCTTTCCAAGAGTAATATTAACTCTTCATTGTTGATCTTTAATTGTAGAACCTGTTGGTGAAACTGGTGGATTTCTCAGTTCTACAGTTCCATCAAAAGTAGCTTTGTTTTTCCGATACTTATGATTTATGGGAAGGAAACGGCGATGGCCCATAAAACAATTCTTTTTTCCATAGCGTAAACGTCGACCAACGGCATCATAGTTGCAGCTTGGACATGCCAATGCTGTATAAGTATTCCAACCGGATAAATTTCCAAAACCTGGAAAGTCACTTATTGTCCACATAAGAGCTGCTCTCATGCTAAATGTGTGATTTGTTAAAGCATCCCGATTTGAATTCCATCAAACCATAGCTCCTTTAGTTCTTTGTTAAGGGGCTGCAAGAAAACATCAATATCATTTCCAGGCATTTTCTTTCCAGGAATAATCATAGAAAGAATCATTGATGTTTGCTTCATAGATATCCATGGAGGAAGGTTATATGGAAATAGGATCACTGGCCATATACTATAATTTGTACTTAATGTACCAAATGGGTTAAAACCATCAGTGGCCAAGCCAAGACGAACGTTTCGTGGATCTGATGCGAATTCGGGAAACTGTAAATCAAAAGCCTTCCAAGCTCCACAGTCTCGAGGATGTCTAAGCTTTCCATCACCATCAGGATCAGTTGCATGCCATCTCATATCCGAAGCTGTTTTTGACGACATAAATAGTCATTGTAGACGGGGTTTTAAAGGAAAGTAACGTAAGACCTTTGCAGGAATTTGTTTCAGTTTCTTTGTAGACTGAGATGCCTCACTAACTGTAGAACTACCACCTTTCCATCTAGATGCTTCACAAATTACACATGTTTCTCTATCAGCATTTGCCTCCCAATATAGAATACAATCGTTTGGACATGCATCGATTGATTCATATGTCAGCCCGAGCTTGCGAATAACCTTTTTCATGTCACCGAATGAGTCTGGGAATTTTTCTTTTGGAAAGGCTTCTTTAAGCAATTCAAGCACCATAGAAATTCCCTTATCGCTGATACCGCACATACACTTGATATGAT
Organism: Eruca vesicaria subsp. sativa; assembly: GCA_932364175.1. Taxonomy (NCBI): domain Eukaryota; kingdom Viridiplantae; phylum Streptophyta; class Magnoliopsida; order Brassicales; family Brassicaceae; genus Eruca; species Eruca vesicaria. The sequence continues at coordinate 439,511 of CAKOAT010072932.1, read as the reverse complement.
ACAACTTCAGTATGAATGTCAACTTTGTAAGTTCAGTGCAGCCAGGGTAGAGGTTTTGATTGAAATCAGCAAGCAACTCATCAAAACTAGTTTCACCGCTGGTACCTGATGGGTTATCATCATCGATTGGTTGGTCAGAAGAACTAGATCCAGCATATGTATTCATGTTGATTCTAGGAAAGAGGTCATCCAAGAGATTTGCCGTTGAATTAGAGTCATCGGGAGCATGAAGGATTTATGTTGCTTTTGCAGTAGTATTGACATCCTCTCCATGTAAAACCCATTCCGTGTAAGAACTTAGAAATCCGAAACACATTAAGTCACCTTCAATATCTTGTCTTACCTTCGCTTTGGATAGAGAACAATGATTACATGGACATTTTAACATGTCCACTTTAATTTTTCCAAAAGCAAAATCTAAGAATTGTTTTACGCCATTTGAATAGTCTTGAGATAAACGAGACTTGTTTATCCATTACTTGTCCATGATGACCTAAGAAATATACATATATACAAATTTAGTTATAAAATAAAACAGGTGCAAGGAAATTAAAAGAAAGAGAGACACGAGGCTCTGTTTTAGTGAATTAAAAACAGAGCAAGAAACAACAGTAAACTAAAAGAGAAATCAATAAAACTCAATATTAGTTGTCACTATTATGCCACCAGTAGATTAACAGAGAAAATATGTGGTAATTTACCTTGCTAAACGTGTACGGTGATTTGATTCATGAAAGTCTTCAGTGATAGGCTTCTCTTGAAAACCCTAAATCAAAATACGACCATATGTATTTATTAGCATCATTTGTAATGACCTGACACTATATTATCATTAGTTGTTAAAAGTGATACAAATATATATTTATTAGCATTCCTTGTAATGACCCGACACTATATTACCATTAGTTGTTAAAAGCGATACAAATATGTATTTATTAGCATCACTTGTCATTATCCGACACTAGATTATCATTAGTTGGTAAAAATGATACAAATATGTATTTATTAGCATCACTTGTCATTATCCGACACTAGATTATCATTAGTTGGTAAAAACGATACAAATATGTACTTTTCGCATCACTTGTAATGACCCGACACTAAAGAATTTACAATGACATCACATATCAGAACTGATGTAAAACTGTATAATTGGTATCACTTAGTTTTAAGTAATTCTAATTCGTGTCAATAAATTTTGTGATACAATATAAGTGATGCTACGGACCTTGTTTTTGCATTTTTTTGTAGTGTTATAGGTTTTACAAAATATTATATTTTTAAAGCATAAGTCAAAATCTAGTGTATGTCGTATATGAAAATAAGAAGAAAAAAATCCCAGTTTAGAATAGGAGAGCATTTGGTTGTTTAGGTAAAGTCATCGACAGTTTTTTTTTTTTTAAGATTGTATCCTATGAGTAAGGAAGTGCTTGGGGACGCAATGTTGGTAATTTGGTTTCCGTTTTTTTCTAAATACGTATTTTATGTTCTAAATTAATATATTAAATTATATATTAGATACTATAAACATTAAGGAGGTGTTATTCAATTAGTGTTTTTAAATCAATTATTAATATTTTGTAATCCATCAAAAATGATTTGAAATCAATTCAAAATACAAAGAATTTTAAAATCTTTAAAAGTTGAATAACACTAGATTTTAAAAACTAAATTTAAATCATTCATTGAATAAGATTAGATTTTAAAATATAATTTAGAATCATCATTTGAATAATAATGGATTTTATTTGGATTTAAACTCTATTAAAATACATGATTGAATAACACCACCTAAACTTTGACAGTTTAACAATTTCACATATGAATAAGTGTAGTTTTCAAAAAATAAAAGATTAGTGTAATTTTAAAAATATAATGTCAGCTAAATATATTATTCCAAATTTTCTCTTTTCCTCTGATATGGTACATATTGTTGTCATTTTACAGAAAATGTGATAAATCATGTAATCACTTTTGAAAAAAAGACTGAACACGCAATTAATAGTATACAAATGCTCACAAAATACTTAGCTAATACAATTTAAATTCTATAGATTAATTTTTGTTATATTAATAAATAATATAAATTAATAAATTCTTCTGATTCTAAGTTGAACCAGTTTAAAATAGAACCCAAATCGATAATATAATATATTTTTTAAAAACATATATGTAAATATATGGTCTCACTAAAATTATAAATTAATATTTTATATGTATAAAATTTTATATAGTACAAATAAAATAATATATTGTTATTTTATATTCATAATATAGTTATCTATATTTTCTTAATATTTAATATATTTTGATGAGATTTAGTAAAATTATATCTAAAAGCATATTCAAATTTTATAAATCATTTTTATATACAATAAATAATATAATCAAACCAATATGGGTAATGAATTTTGAAAATTAATTCTTTTATATACACTAAAATCAAATATTTTATTATTTTAGAAAAGCTATTTTAAAATAGAAAAAAACTAAAAAATAAATAAATTAGTAACTCTAAGAATTAATAAAATATTTTGGTCGTAATATTATTAATATATATGGTTTTCAGTGTATATAGATTTGTACCCATAAAAATATAGATATGCACCATTAGAAAATCTTTTGAAGATTGACTAATTTTTAAGATGCCTAATTTTCAAATATATAAAGATAGCATTGGAATCATTCTGAAACCACCACAGACTCATAACTCACAAACCAAAAAAAAAAGAAAGAAAATGTCTCGCATTCTTTTGATACTTTTGGTGACTACACTCATTTGCTTCGTCAGAGAAACGAACACTCAACAAACAGTTGACAAAATCTGCAAACAGACAACAGACATCAAATTCTGCAATGGTATCTTTGCCAAGGCTACTTCCCCAAATGTGAAAGATCTCTTAAACGTGACAGTGACAGAAGCACAAAGAATATCGGATGACTCATATTTCTTCATCAGTTCGCTCCTTTTAAATTCTGGAAACCAGAGACCCAGTGTAGAAAAGTGTGCTAATGCTTACGCTTTTCTGAACTCATTGTTCACGGATGCTGTATCTCTTTTTAACAGTGGACGGTATGCTGAGATCACCACACGCTTGGTTGATGTTTCCAGTGCTGATGAAAACTGTAAGACAGATTTTAGTGTGCCCGGTTATAATATCAATCCGATGATTGAGAAAAATAGAGAGTCAAATGTTTTAGTGGCCTTGGAAAAAATTCTTGGTCATATGGTTTCTTCATAGTATGCTTGTTGAAATATTGATAATATAAGCAAACGTTTTCACATATGTTATAATCAAAATATTGTATTGCTGAGCTTCTTTATGGCAATTCTCTCTTTTTATTACAACTAGATCCCTTCTCCGCGCTACGCGCGGATTATGGATTTTAATACTTTATTATGTCCATTGAATTGTTTGAGTTTATATCTAATTTGATAAACTATATGTACTTTTATTAATTTATTATTGAAAATAAGTCCATGAAAATACATCAATTAAATATCATTAAGCTTTTTAATACCTAAACTTTTTTATCATCCAATTCATACTTAAACTAATTATTTATTCATACTAATACGATTAATTTTAAAACTGTACTAATTTTAATACCAAAATTATTTATAAGTTCGAATGAAAATTTGAAAAAAATCTTGAAAATTGATCACAATAAATCTTAAAATTTCTATTTTTATTTTAAGTTATATGAATAAAGTATCTAAACTGTGGATAATATTTAGAACTATATTATTAGTTTTAGTTTACATTTAAAATTTAGTTTTTTCTGAAGTTTAAAATTAATTAATTAATTTATTTAAAGAATTTCTAAATTTTAATATTTTATCCACTACTTAGTTACTTTATTCCTAAACTTGAAATTAAATTTGAAAATTTTCACATTTATTTTTATTTCAAAGTTTTTCTTAAGTTTTGTTTGGAGTTTATTTAAATTTTTGATTAAAATGAGCATAAGTTGGGTAGTAAAATGAGCACATAAATTAAATTGAGTAAAATAATAAGTAAAAAATATTTAAACTGATATTAAATAAGGTTGGGTATTAAAAATCTTGAGAATATTTAGCTGAATTATTTTTATCGGCTTTTTTCTTTATTATTTGGAATATGAATTTTTTTCTCTACTGCCACTTATTTTTTTAATTTTAAAATATGATTAAGATTTAAACTCTAGAAAATAATTACCATAACTAACACACCAGATGATGAGAAACACATGTTGTTCTTATTTGCCATGTACTCTGCATATTTAGTATTTGGTGTAATGTTGAATTTTATTTTTTATTAAATAGTTATTGAATTATATAATTTCAACTTTTTTATAAATTTTCTTTCAAAAATTCTTTTTTCAAAAGTATTTATTTCAAATTTTCATATTATTTATTTTTCAAATTTGCATTTTCAAATTCAAATTCTTTTTAAATTTTTTTTTTTAAATTTTTTTAAAAAAAGATAAGTATTTATTTATATATGTATTAAAATCCTATATCTCATCTCTCAAAACAATATCCCTCAAATCTAAATTCTATATCTAGATTAGTTAATTCTATGACTATAAGTATCTATTTATTTTTAAAAAAATTGAGAGTAAATGTACCTAATGTAAATATAAACATTTCTATTGAGAATGAGTTAGTTTAGACAATTGGGACCAAAACATAACAATAATAATAAAAGTTATGAAAAATGTATACATTTAGATAACATTAAGGTTCATAACTATTTTACAACAATTTCATCTATGTATATTACTATTCTTTTAGAAAATATAATAACATATTAATATAGTGTCAATATAAGCCCACAATTATATATGTTTGTTTTAATTTTCACACATTTTAACAAAACAATTAATATTATTTTTATCATATTTAAGATGTACACTACACATTAATCTTAGATCTTAAAATTTATAAGAGACAATGAATAAAATATACATGATGCATCATGTTCTTTAGCATGACTTTATTATCAGAAGCTTGTTTATAAATTAAATATGGCTTACAAATTTTTATAAATACAAATCTTGAGTTAAATTTTTTTCTATTCAACTTGGATGTTTTTTTCTCAATGAAGGTTTGTAGCCTTAAAGAAGTATTTGGCCATATATATATATCGGTTATGTTCTGTATCTTAGTGTATATAATTTTATGGGGAAAATTGCATAAAAAATCATGAAATTGGCAAAAGTTTTCACTTTAAACCTTGCGACTCAACTGGTAACACTTTAAACAATGAAATTTGTAACAATAACATATTAAACATATAACTAACTTACTTGTTGCACACGTCAAAATTGTGACCAGTTAATGTTCATTAGCAGGTAAAAAGCGATGACGTGGCGGTTTATTTGAAAAAAATATTTAAAATAAAAAAAATTAGATAAAAAATCAATTTAAATCCTAAAATTGATATAAATTCAGGAAAAATAAAGAAAATTCATTAAAATTAAAAATAAAAATAAATTTATAAATTCAAAAGTTTATAATAAAAATTAAAAATATTAAAAATCGATTAAAACTTCAAAAAGTAAAAAAAAACAAATTAAAAAGTGTAAAAATCGATAATATTTAGAAAATGAGAAATTTCTAAAAAACTGGAAAACAAAATTTCTAATATCAAAAAATTAAAAATTGAAAATGAAAATACTTGACCCAAACCTCTTTTATGTTTAGGTAGACATATAAATGTTCAAATGTCCAGGTTCAGATCCTTCAGATCATATAGATTTGGATTCAAAACTTTTTCCAACTTCATGGGTTTTGCTAGTTTTACCACTTTCATGGTTTTTTTCCAGATTTTTTTTCTTAATTTTTATCAATTTGTATATTTTATTTTTGTTGTTATTTTTTTTTGAATTTATAAATATATTTTTTGATCTTTATTAATTTGAATTTTCAGTATTTTTTTTTTAAGTTTTAATTTTTCCTGATTTTATTAAATTTTCCTAATTTTTATCGATATTTTGAATTTATGTTTTGAATTTTTTTTTTGTTTTCAAATTTTTTGTAATTTATTTTCTAATTTTTACCGTTTTACACTTTTTTAATCTCTATTTTTTGTTTTTATTATTTTTACTATTTTGTTAGTTTTAATATTTTTTTACTATTTAATTTATTTTCATTATAAACTTTTAGATTTATAAATTTATTTTTATTTTTTTAATTTCTGAATTTTCTTTATTTTTTCTGAACTTATATTAATTTTTAGAATTTATATTGATTTTTTTATCTTTTTTTTTGTTTTTATTGATTAATTTTTTGTGTTTTTAAGTAAACCGCGACGTCACCATTTTTATCTGCTAATGCACAGTAATCGGTCACAATTTTGACGTGTGCAGCAACCAAGTTAGTTTGATGTTTAATATGTTATTGTTACATGTTTCATTGTTTAAAGTGTTAGTAGTTGAGTCTGAAGGTTTAAAGTGCAAACTTTTGTCAACTTTAATGTTTTTTATGCAATTTTCCCTAATTTTATGTACATATAAGTGTTGTCACAATAGCAAACGTGAATAAGAAGACTCACATTTACAACTGCTAAGTGTTTTTGATAGATTTGGACAACTTAAATTTTTCTTTTTGAAGAATAGAAAAAAACAGCAAAATTTATGAGATTGATTAAAAAAATGAAATCTGAGGGTTGGATTAGTTATAAAACTGTTGTTAACATTAAGCTTTTACGTTATCAAATTAGAGATGTGTTGCCATGTCACATCCGCTAGTAACTGAGATTGGTGTCAACCTGAGTTGTTGAAATTGTAAAAATCTGCTTCTATAGGCCGACCATTAAGCTGATGATGAAAGTGTGTTCCCCTAAGTAGAGGAATTAGTGTGTTTGTTGACTTAAAAGTGTTGATCTTTTGCATTTCTATTGGTGTCTCTGTAATGGGTTTATTACAAAACTACAAAAGTTGCATCCTTACATCAAGTTACCAAATTGGCTGTTCTGTCTGTATAATCCTCATTGATATACTCCATAGAGCGTTTTGATACATTCTCTGATGTCTGAGATTATATCATGAAAGGAAGTAAATGAATATTTATTCTATTCAATCTTAGTTTCATGTTTCAAAAAACATGTTTTTTTATAAGGCGCATTCATCTATTGTTTATCCCGTATCACTTTTGCTTGACTGTTTTCTTCTTCTTCTTCTTCCAGACAACGTTGATTTGGGAACAGCTTGTGGAAAGTACTTCCGTGTTTCTTGTCTGAGCATCGTTGATCCAGGTAAACAAAATGTGAAAATACCATTACCTAACTACTTGTTTACTACATACTCGCCAGCTTCTTGTTCATGTTGTTGGGTCTTTGTCTGATCTTGATTTTGTCTTTTGACTGGTTTTAGGTGATTCTGACATTATCAAGAGCATTCCTGGCAACCAGTGATACCATTCTCGATTTTTTTTTCACCCCTACTTGTATGGATTTTCTCAAATTTTTTGAGCAAAAGATCTTGTGTTTGGTCTTTTGTTACTTTTACATTATGAACCGAATAGGAAAATATAAATGGTTTTTTGACATTTCTGAGAGTCAAATTCGCTGTTCTATCTTTTAATATGTATCAAATTTCATTCTCTTTTTCAAATTCTTTTTTCCTAATCAAGAAACTTAATGTTGAACCGTGAATTGAAGTTCTGGTAAATATAAAATATAATATCTACATGTAAGAAAAGTTGAAACAGAGACGGAGTACCAAGTGCTTAGTTACTTGAAGAAGATATAAAGAAAGGTGAAGCTTTCCAAAATGTTTACTTGGCTGTCTCTTCCTCCTCTTCTTCAGTATCAAGCTCGAGACCTTCAGCTGCTAACAGCTGAGTGATGAGCTTCTTCTTATCCTCGTCAGCCTTCTTTCGCATCAAATCTCTTTTCTTCAATACCAACGTGTGTCGCTTCAGAGTACTGTTAAACAACTCTCTTGACGCTTTCTTCTCCTTCTCCAGTATCTTCCTCTCTTCTTCCGGATCCACCTTAAACAAAGTTCACCAACATTCTCAACACAGAGCAAAAGGAAAAATCTCATAAACACTTGTTAGTCTTTACCTTAGAACGCAAAAGACGACGAGCACGCAAGTTTATCTCAAGCTGTTGCTGCTCAGCCCAAGCTGCAATGGCCATGTCACCTCTCTGATCAAATGCTTTACGCTTCTTCATCAGCCATTCCATCCAAGCTTGTGATGCATTCATTGGATTCACTTGGTTATCCATATTGTACTGTCTTCTCTTCTCAGTGTCCATGAGCAGCTCGTAGGCAGCCTGAATCTTTATGAATCTACTTTCTGCTGTCTCTCCTTCCTCAAGCGTCCCTTTCCCATCATAAAATACACACAACTCATGCAATAAACAAACAAACAAAAACAACTTCTTGAGCATAAAGTGACTCATCATGTAGAGGTTCTTGGACATAACACAATACTGAGATGTTAATCAAATGACTTCTTGGTCTTGTGTTGCTATAACCTCACAAACACTTAAACTAACCCAAGTTCTAGACTTTGATTGAGCTCTAAAAGATGTAGAGAAGTACCATCAGGATGATCGTACCTGCAACTTTGCTTATTTCTCAAACTTATGCATTTGTTTTTGAGATGTTCTTTCCAGTAGATGCAGTAGTCTACCTGAAAGTGTTGAGTTATTGGAATCAACATGTATAACCTACAATCAGACTGAAACTATGAGTAATCAGCATGATAAAACCCCAGTAATTAGTCGCCAGAAATCCATGAAACTCATGATGGAACGATTAAGTTGACTTAGGGTATCTGAATCTTGATATATAAGCATCCACCCTTCTGGCTTGTGATTTAATTGATAGATCAGTATGAACCACAACTCGAACCAAAAGATGCAATCGTGAAGATCAAATCGCATACAAAAACATAAGCCCCCAAAAAACAAAAAATAGAATTGCATCTATAATATTAGAGAAGATCGAACCTTTAATTCTGTTTGAAAGCGTTTCTGCTGCCGACCCGATTTTGGGTGGATTTAGGATTAGATTTAGCGCTTTATATAGGAAGAGGATCAACGGGAAGTGAAACGAAGAATCAAGAAGAGTTTATTCTCATCAGTGATTGATCAGAAACTGAAAATTCTGAGTTTGGAGACGAACACGAAGTGGAAGAGTCCGACAAAATATCGACTCTCAAACTCTCAGAGAAAAGGTGACGTGGCAATTTAGAGCCTTTTGATTGGGTGAATATTTCTGCCCACGTGGACATGCTCATTTGGCTTTATTTGCCACTTTTATTCATAGTAGTTTCTCTATTAACACACATGTTCATGGAAATTAAATCAATTTTCATAAATGATAGTAATATATATCTTCTTCTTTTTTTGTTGCAATTTTGTTGTAAGAAATTATTATCCATTAGGGCCGGCCCGGGCTACGCCCGGGTTATTTGTTTAAATTTTAATTTTTATTATATGTTTTGTACGTATTTTTATTTTGATATATAATTATTATAATATATTATAAAAATATAAGTAGGTAGAAAATTATAAAATTGTTTTCAGTTATTTATTTTTCTGTCTTACAAATTTCAAATAATCTAGTATACAAATATCTGATATTTTTGTTATTGGAAATTATATATAAGGTGATGAGGAAAATGGAAAAAGTTGATTTAATTTTAATTATGTGTGTTGATTGGTTGGATTGAAAAAATGTTTCATTTCATTTGTTTCTTTTATAAATTTTGTTTCCAATTATTTTTTTGTCACCTTTAAATACACAATCTTTTTTTTTTGTCACCCTTAAATACACAATCCTTTTAATTGACCCTCATCTTTAAATACACAATCCTTTTAAATTATTTTTCTTCAAAAACTGGTTTAAAAATTGTCATATCTTTCTACATTAAAAACTTACAACTACATTACTTAAACCTAAAATCTACCAAATAAATTCTTACAACAAATTTTCTGCATCTACATCCCAAAAATTTAGACTCACAATCTAAATATTCATTTATCTTAATTATATAAGTTTTGGTGCAAGACTTTTTTAAATGTACAACTAATCATAATTTTATCTTAGTTTCAAAACCATTGAATTCATAACTTTGACATTGAATCTTATGCATTTAAATATATAGTTTTAAATATCGCATTTCCAGAAGTCTTAATCAGTTATCTGATTGGTACTTGCCCTCATCGGATCCTTTCACTCGTTTTGATGCTCACAATTTTTTTGGTGTGGATGAATAAAACCTAGTGAACACAGTTGTAAGTTTTAAGTTATGAGCTGGCTGGAAAACTTATTAACATGAAGGCTCCAAAGGTGTAAGACAAAGAAGAAAAAAATTTCTTAAAAAAAAAAATAGAGGAGACATTATGGGGCGCTTCTTATTCTTCTTACTTTTTTATATCTTTTATAATGACTGCCAAGGAATATTACTAATGATTGATCTTATTTTTGGCTAATGACTAATCTAAGTCTTTGACTTTCAAATTTGATAAAGAAAATATACTTACTGATTGGACAAAGCTAAGTCATCGTGGCACTTCCAAATATCTTATGCTTGTATACGCCAAACTCTGAAAGTTAGGAACTTTCTAAGTGTTTCAGAAGACTTCGAGCCATCATTGGTAGTAGAAGCAAATAATTCTTGATTATGACAATAAATGTATGATTGATTAGCGTCAAACAAATCTCCTTTTTAATTAAGTAGGAAATATGCAGCGACGATAGACCAATTTACCAAGAAACTGAAACAATTAACGTAGATATGCAGCTAATTTACCAAGAAAAAAAATGCATCCCAAAGAAAAATCAGGTCAAGATACCCGTAAAAGACACCATTCTTGAGACTGAAAAAAAAAAGCTAATGTGCAGCTTCTCTACTCTTGGCCTCTTCAGGAGAGTTATTAGAGATTTCCTCGATATTACTTTAGTGTCTAGGGGTAGCATGTCGAGAAGTGAGGTCATGTAGGTGCAACACTTGAACCAAAATAAAGATATGTAAGCCTAACTTAGCGACATGCCAGTGAGTGTGAAGAAAACTCTCTGAGTTAGCCAATGTTGTGAAAACAGAGGAAGCACCTTCAAAGTTGCTCCTTTAAGAAAGAAAGAAACATACATTTGTTCTTTTGGAGTAATAAATAAACATTCATATTGAATTTTGTGAAGTGAGAAAAGGAATCCAGAGTTATGACAGTAAGAAAAAACAAAGTACAGAACAAAAGAACTTGTAGTAGGCATATTAATGTCTAAGATAGTTTAATAGGAAAGAAAAGAACTTAGAGATATGATATTGAGGGAAAATATTAACCTTGTTGCCATGAAGTATTTGTGCTATTTCCCCCCCCCCCCTAAATTCACTCTCTGCTCTAGAAAGAGATTCCTTTTTAAATGCTTATTGAGCTTCTGCCGCCAAGATACAAATGTGAACCATAGGGAGTGAGATTTATAAGAGGAAGTTAAATTGAAGCTAAACCCAGATCTCCATTAAGCAAAAGAAAGAGATCAGATACCTTAACAATATCAATTTTGAGTAAAACTTTGAAAGAAAGGAGATACCTTTAGAGATCCTCCTTCTATGAACTCCAAGCTGGATCATCTCTAGAAGTTCCCTCCGTTTACATTCATGCTCATCTGTCCTTAAAAAACCAAAATATTCATCATCTTTTGCTATCTTCATCATTGGATTTTCCTGTTCCAAATCAATGAAGAAAGTTTACGATAAAGATGCAGAGACATATATATATATATATACTTAAAATTTGAAAGAAAGGAGTTAGAGATCCTCCTTCTATGAACTCCATGTTCATGCTGGATCATCTCATAGAAGTTCCCTCCATCTACATTCATGCTCATCTGTTCTTAAGAAAATCAAGTTTTCTTGATCAAAGTTTTCAATTAATAAACGTCTTGCATACATATATATCATGTTTGTAGTCAAGCCTTACTTGCGGCCAAGATAGGAGTAGTGAGAGGAACATCGTCAACAACAGGCTTGAACTCCTGCAACTCCTGGAAGTTCAACTTTGAATTCACCCACACTGTTGCTTCATAAAGTGTCTTCTTATCAACCCCATTAATCTCTGGGGTGAGTTGATGCTTCGCTTCTGCTACACCAAGAACCCAAAACTCGATCGATAATCAGATGATCAATGCCTAAAGTCTACAATTTTTCCATTGAAAACACTAAACATGCGAAGGTGTAGCAGTAACTGAAATCAAGATTAAGGATTAAAATAACACTTAATTGCATTATGGATCAACGAATATCAAAGCAGAAACATGAGTCGATAACAAAAGTCGATTTCAGTGTAAAAATCAAAAATTGAAACTAAAAGCTTAAAATAACTCTTCATGAAACAATGACCGGCTTTCGTTAAATTCACTCACCAAGTGTATAAACTGATATAATACCTTACCATCAAGCTTTTCCACTGCTTTGTGAGCTTCACCTTTTTACTTATGGCCAACAAATGCAAAGTGAATCGCCATTACTAAAAAGACACTACTACACACATTTAACCAGAAAGACAATAACTGATTCAAATACAAAGACATGAGACAATAGTTTCTTACTAACTTTCGATCACTGGGAACAAAGCCATCCACGAGCCTTCCATACCTTTCGAATAGAGGATAAAGATCATCTGCAATCGTAGCTATACAACACAGAACAAAACCCAAATCTCTCAGAAGAAGATCAACATTCAATTCGGCGAAGAAGACAGCAGAGTTAACCATTTCGTTACTGGAATTTAGGAGAAGCTTATAACTGAGAATATCATATGGGTCTGAACTAATGGGATTAAACACAGAAGCCATCAATGAGACAGTTTCAGATATGCGAAGAGAAGATAAATTCATGGTGAGAGATCCGGCCGTTTGAGATCGAGGCGAGGAAGAGACCAATCGTCACCGATGGGAACTCGACGGTTTAGGTTAGGGGTGAAAAAAAAACGGGCCATGAAAATGACATTTGAGGCCCAACCGAGAAGAACAATAGGATGCGAGGCCCAATAACAGAATCTGTGTCTGACGTGGTCTTTCCACGCTGGCGCCTACGTGGACAACCTTAGAGGGAGTGATGCTTTACTTTATATAATAGATTTCTTTAGTGAACGATTTTATCTTATTTTATTTTTTTTTATAATGGCTCTTATCATCTAATCGAATATAAAAACGGTCAAGTATCTTAAATATGCTAACGGTTTACACTGAAGAAACCAGAATTTTCTTGAAAGTACGGCATGAGTTTTTTTGGGAAGAGTACGAACGTATGATCATAGACATTTTATCCACAAGAAAGATCTTGAAAAGGCAGTTACAAAAAAAAAAAAAAAAAAGATCTTGAAAAGGTGTAGGAACGATTTTCAGATTCCTCTGAACAAAAAGAAGCTTCTTATAGAGAAGAGCAGAGTGATGAAGATCTTGATCATCATGTCTGCGGTTTTGGGATATATGGTAAAAAATGGAAATGCTTATTTGCTTAGCTCGGTTGTTATGGGATCTTGTTTTTTTCAATGATGTAGATAAACCAAGTACTCCCTCCGTTTCGAGTTATTTATCATTCTAGAGAGAAAATTTTGTTTCAAAAATAAGTGTCAATTTAGAATTTCGAGACAAAATTTATTAAGTTTATATGATATTCTATTTTTCTATTGGTTGAAAAGTGGTTAATGTATAGGTAATTTTATTTTTATCTCGAAAATATGTAAAATTAAATGTTTCCTTAATCTATGTGCAAAAATCTAGAATGACAACTAAAATAAAACGGAATGAGTAATATATTTCCAAATACATTAATAAGCAGTTTGTAAATAAATAAAAAAATCAATATAGTAATTGGAAAGATTTGGATTATCTTTGATTTAATTAAGTTTTAGATTCAATCTGCAAACGTAACGTTTGGGTAGTCAAATAAAATCTTCTTCAGTTTAGTGTTCTTCTGTGTGTTGTTTACTCACATATATCAAGACATTGACTGGATTTTCTTCTGGTTTATGTATTGCTACATTAATATATGTACATATTGATGGAGCGGCATTGATGTCATTTACAGAAAAGGTTATAAAACATGGAATAGTAATCTCTTTAGCTCTGTTATTATCAATAGAGCAATATAAAGAGTTGTCTTTTCTCGTTGGTTCCTATTGAAGTAATAAAAGGAGAGTAGCAATCGTTCTCAAATAAGTCTGAAACGTGGTGTTTCTGGATTAATACGAAGATTATCTCCTCTGAGATTCAACTATTTCAAAAGAAAATATGGAGCTTTCACATGAAAATTTTTAGTCATCCATACGTTAATAGATGTGTTAGTTTACTTTGGATCCCTACTGGTGTATCCCTTTTCTATATTTTTTTTGCCAATTCTTATTGTGTAAAAATATTTGCATAAATGGCTTAATAATACAATCCAGCGTTAAAAAAAAAAACATGCAATCACTTTTGAAAAATGACAAAACGCATATTTAAAAGCTAAACAAATGCGTTGGCAAAAAAACTAGGGGAAACTATTTTTTCCCCCTAGTTTTTTTAGACCAAATAGGTTTGGACATTGTCTCTTTAGTCTAAATTATATTTTCTACCAATTTTGACTTTAATGCCCTTTATTTATTTCCGAAATTATTAAAAAAATAGATTTATGAAGCAAAAAAAATTAAAAATAGTACATAATGATGAAACCCCTATATCTATATAGTGATATTTTTTTCCTGTTTTAAAAATGTGTAAATAATAATTTCATATATTATTCTACCGAAATTAGAATCTGTATACTACGGATTAGAATACGGAATCCACTTTTTTCACTATTTCTACGAACTACAGAATATGTTTTCTACGCAGATAACACGAATCGAAAATAGTTTAGAATACACATTCCACTCTTATCATAGAGTTCTAATAAAAGTAGAAATTGAAATCTAAATTCTTACTTAAATCTAAAACTAGTAGAAATCGGAATCTACATTGTTACAACGTTCTAATACATGTAGAAACTGATTTCATATCTCTTAAAAAAGTTCTACCTTTAGTAGAATCTGAATTCTACGGATAAATATTATTAGATCCGAAAATATAGGAAGAATATATTAGGAAATATTCGGTTTCCATATTTAAAATTCAATTTTTTTTTTTTTTAAAAAGAAATTCAAAGGCAAAAACGTTTTGCCTGGGCACGGGATCGAAAGATCTCACCTAGGGGATCGGTCGATCCAGAACGATTGATCTGTACGATCGATTAGACTCTGAGAAAGTAAAAAAAAATTCGCGAAATAGTGTGGTTTAGGCTCAAGGATCGTCCAAATCAGAGCAAAACTGAGTGAGTTAGGGTTTATGAATGAGGAACTTCCATTATCATCCTTTTTACGTGATGGCAGAGAAGAGAGTGATGGGTTTGATCCCAAAAACACGAACTAGTAGGTTAAATCGTGTTTACTTGGTTCAAATCAAATGTGAATTAAACCAGATATAACCGAAGAAAACCATCAAATCGAGTTGGAAGAATTAACTGGGATCGGGATCGATCGATCGATCTTCGGTAGATCGATCGGTGTAGATCGACTGAACTTGAAAAGGTCGATCAGTTTCTGCTCCGTGCTTTTTTATGTTTTTGTTTAATCATCGAGATCAACCGATGGGATCGATCGACTCTTTACGGGATCGATCGATCCCTTCATATAGAGCAGTTTCTTTCGTCTTTTTTTTTCTCCGATTTGAAGATTTTTATTTTTAATTTTTTTTACGATTTTAAGTGAATTTAAGAGCATTATTGCCATTTAGAAAATATTTAGCTTAATGGGACATAAAGTACTAGAGATTAGTTTAAAGGGACAATGTCCAAACCTATTTGGCCTAAAAAAAACTATTTTCTCAAAAAACTAAACAAATGCTTACACGGAATATATGCACCCAAGAATATTTTTTTTGATCATTGACTGATTCCATCAATGAGTTCATTAATTTTGAAGAATAAAGATGTCAGGGAGTTCGTTCTCAAAACAACCACAGCCTCACAACCTACGAACAGAAAAAAAAAACTGATGAAAATGTATCGCATTCTATTGGTACTTTTGGCGATTATACTCGTTTGCTCTGTTGCAGAAGCTTTTCTAGATGGGAAGACTCAACAAACCATCAACAGAATCTGCAAATACACAATAGACATTAGATTTTGATCCGTGCAACGGCGCGAATGTTTATTTTCATTTACTTTTATACAAACATTTTGTTTTCAATTTTTAAACAGTTAAATTGATATATATTATAATACGAAGTGTGTATATCAATTTTTAAAAGATAATAATATTATCTTTTTTTTTTTTTTTTGAACACGATAATAATGTTATCATATATTAGTTTTTCATCGAATAGATTGTTTTAAACCTTTACATATATTTGTATCTTCTTCTATATATATTATTTTGGATTATTATTTCATTATTTGAAGTCGTAAATATATGTAAAAATTGGTAAAATATTATTTTACTCTAATCTTTAAAGATATTGTAACATTTTTCAAAATTAGAAATTTTAACAGAAAATAAAACTTTTAACTTCATATTATGGAGTGAATAATTAAACATTTAGTTTTTGTTATTTTTAAATAAACTATATAACTTAAAAAATGTTTTCACTGGTTTAAGATAGTATAGATTAATCACTATTAGAAAATGATGATTTTTGTTATTTTAAAAAATTAACTATATAGTTTTAAAAATTAACATTGTCAAATATAGAAATAATTAACTTATGAAGGTATACTATTACAACACTAAATTATATCTATTTAATATAAACATGTGTCTTATTATAATATCTAAAAATTTAATGGGTTATCCAATTATTGTTAGCCCAATAATTTTTTTTGGTAAGCCAAAATTATAGACAACTAATTTTAAAGTTATTAATTAATGATTGAATAATGTAACGTGATAAATTCTAGTAGATAGTCCATTTTAAAATACCACACATTAAAAGAGTCATGACTTTTCTTTTAATATATTAGATGTTTTTATTTATATATATTAACAACATAAATATTTTATTTAAATAGGTCAATATAAAAAAAAAAACTTTTTCCTTTTAGATTAATGGGATAACCATATCTAAGAGCATCATTATCCAAGATTTTTTAGGGTGGAGTTCTTAGGGAAATAAAAAACTGTTAAAAGTGTATCCTCTAAATTTTTGTGTATTGAAATTTATATCATCATTTTCTGGCGAATCGAAGAGGTTTCAAGGTAATTGTGCGTTATCTTATATAATAAAGTTGGTTTTTTTCCTCTCTATAGGGGGAAAAATGCCATGTGTCACATTCTTTATTGATGTTTTAATGTTTATTATATTTAATAACTATTTATTTCAAGTATATCCTTATCTTCAGTTTAAGTATATCTATATTTAAATCTATAAATTTTAAAAAGTTTTGGATCTTTCTGTTTTAGCTGAAAATATATTAAAATGGTAAAAAAAAGATTTTAGTTTACTTAATGAACTAATAAATGCTAATAAAAATTTATATTTCATTAGTGTTTTTTAGTTATGTATTCTAAAGAAAATTTACAAATAATTATAATATATATATATAATTATAAACATAGGATATATTAGTTAATGTGAATTGTTTTAACAATGTACTTATATTTAATTTATTTTTTATTGATGCTATATATACATATATATATATATATATATTTTAGTGGTGATATATGATTTATTAGTTATAATATTTCATAAGTTTTGCCAAAATAAATAAATATTTATACATAAATTTATTTTTTGTGATATTATAAAAATTATTAGCTAATAATATATTTTAATAACTTTTCAAAAAGTCAAAAATTATCTAAATATTTTTACATGTCATGATTAATTTGATGTCATATTATTTCTTGTTAAAGTTATGTCCTCATTTTCTGGTGAAAATGATTGTGTACTGACATTGTCAAATCGCTTCTCATATAATAACTAGATGATAAGCTCATGTAAAGAGAACTATTAAATTTATTAGGTCCAAAGTACAATACCCAAATTGTATCGGAAAGTGATTATGTTTGCTACATGTACCTTTTCATTACCTCTCTTCAACCGTTTAGGCCAAGCCGTCGTTAAACTCAGACATATCCCTTATATTTCCCACTGTGTACTAACAAAGCTGCCGGCTTCAGAGTAACAACAATAAGAAATAAATCGTCAGCTTCTTTTGCATATGTATATAGGTTTTTTACACGAAGTTGTTCCTTACATATGTGAGAAGAAATTGATTATGTTTCAGAAGTCTGAAATCTAAAAAAAAAAGAACCTGGAAGCTAATTGATCTTGACCTACTTTTGACCGACGACAAGCTAAAGTATAATTTTCAGAATCCTATTTTCGTAGGTTTATCCATTATTTTACCAATCTTACGAGCGTAACAATAGTTGAAAAATATTATTACAAGAATTAGCAAATATGAAAAGTTGATCATGAATTTAAGATTGAGCTTATTTTACAAGTTAAGGAAGAAGGTATTAACATTTATCGAGTTTAATGAAGAAGGGTTAATGTGGTTTGATGGACTTTTAGGATTGACGATGAAGAAAGATTGGCAGAAGAAATAAATCGATCTTCAGCTATTTCTGCAAATTTGCGGAAGAATAGTTTGTCATATGCATTTTCACGTTATCTCTCATGTTCGTATTCTCTGATTTTTTACATACTTTTAAATACGAAATATGGTCAACCACTAGTCTAAAACATTACACAAAAAATTACTAAATACAACAACAAATGTAAAAAAAAAAACACGTTAATAGAATAAAAAAATAGTTACATAGAAATCAAAGTCTACAAACATAGTAAACCAATAAAATAAGCACGGTGTAAAATACATTCACATGAGACATAACATCCAGCTTCAAATAGACACTTAACCCAAATAAATAAATCTGTTTCCGTACCCTATCACTTTTTCATCAGTCACCTCAAATCGCCTACAATTTAAGCTCCAAAATCCACATGCAATTAACTCCTACATTAATGAAAATTAAGAGAATTATCACTAACCATTAATACAACAGCCATAACCAGAACAAACAAAAGAAAATGTAAAAGTTATAAATGGTTACCCTTTTTGTCACATGTTATTTGTCTTTTTCACTACACACTCATATTCAACCAAGACAATTATACGACTGTAAAACTACAAAAGTATACCAAAAATCAAATCTATAATTAATCCATCATCATAGTAAATTTACAATTCAAAAATCAGCAACAAGCAAATAAAGACCAATTAACGTTAGAAATTTAGAAACAGAAACCTCCACTTTCTACTAGATACTTTTGCAGATATAGTATAATAAAATATAATGCAACCTCCCATAATGCATACATGATATATCCTGACGAACAACAAAAATAAAGAATATTCAATAACTACAAAACACATTAAACGTTTGTTAGAAACTCGTATCGACCACCAAAATGTAAGAACTCCCGACAACATCATACGAATCATCTAAAAGAAGAAACATACATGATGTAAGAGATTATTCATAAATACTGGTAATTTCAAAATTATAAATAATTTCGGATTCATTAGAGAAAATAAAATATATAAACCCGGCGCCTAGCGCCGGAATACCACTAGTTTAGCAATAAAGTTTTACTTTCATTAAAACTGATCTTAAAGGTACTTTTACAGGGTTTTGCTTGAGGTTTCTACTCATTGGGTTCTAGATACTTTGAGAGTCACTTTGTTCTAAAGAGAATCTCATATAAAATCAACATTAGCCATGTTCGTTTCATCATCTCCGCTTTCAGCCGCAGCGTTCAAAAAGTACGGCAACGGAGACAAAGAAAAAAACAGAATTGAAAATCAAAACAACGCGGATTGAATGTTGGAGACATAAAAAAAATTGACGCCAGTGACGTTGAAATTTTTCGCGTCCGTTTTGTTTGTTGTATCCTATGAATAAGGAAGTGCTTGGGACGCAATGTTGGTAATTTGGTTTTCATTTTTTTTTTAAATATGTATTTTCTGTTCTAAATTGATATATTAAATTAGATATTAGATACTATAAACATTAAACGTAGACAGTTTAATAATTTCACATATGAATAAGTGTAGTATTCAAAAAATAAAAATTTAGTGTAATTTTCAAAATATGATGTCATCTAAATATATTTTTTTCCAAATTTTCTCTTTTCTTGACATGGTACATATTGCTGTCATTTTAGGGAAAAGGTGATAAATCATGTAATCACTTCTGAAAAAAAGACAGAACACGCAATCAAGAGTATAATATAGTATAACTAGTTGCATACTCCCCGCGCAAGCGCGGGGCCGGAATCATTATGTTTGCGTATATTTTTTTTCGATTTAGTGGTTTGGTGGATTCTTCTAATGACACCAAATATTAATGAAATGGAAAGAATGTAGTAAGAGTGTAAAGTGAAAATATTGTATATCTAATGTGTTAAATGCTATTTATATGCGAAGTAAGGTTTATAGGAATAGTTAGGTTATAATATAGTTTTTAGTGTGTAAAAGTAGGTGTTTATTTTTTTTTTTTTTTGTTGTAGATAGTTTTTATATCGTTTGTCAAAACTTGATATAATTCTATATTTATAGTATTTATATTTGTATTAAACGATTTATCAATTTAAAAATAACCTTAATTAAGTTAATATTCGTTGTTTAAGTTTCATTAGATAGGTTTTTATATATGTTTTTTTGTAAGTTTGGATTTTGTTCATAAATGATGGGGAATTTTTATCTACGGCGTCATCGAGGAATCCATTCGCCGAAGTCTAGAGTCGGTGGTGAGGAATGTTTTCAATGAAATTATAGTAGTTATTAAAATGTAAGAGAAATTACATATTCATTTAATAAATAACGAAAAATACTTAAACTTTGTTGTTTATTTTATTTTATTTCACATACAATTTTTTTGAAAATATATTAGGAATGAGTTAAATGTTATTTATATGCGAAGTAATTTTATAGGAATAGTTAGGCTATAATATAGTTTTTAGTGTGTAAAAGTAGGTGTTTTGTTTTTGCTGTAAATGGTTTTTATATTGTAGGTCAAAACTTGATGTAATTCTATATTTATAGTATTTATATTTGTATTAAACGATTTATCAATTTGAAAATAACCTTAATTAAGTTAACATTCGTTGTTTAAGTTTCATTAGATAGGTTTTTATATATGTTTTTTTGTAAGTTTGAGTTTTGTTCATAAATGATGTGGCATTTTTTTTACGGCGTCATCGACTGTGGGAATCCATTCGCCGGAGTCTAAAATCGGTGGTGAGGAATATTTTCAATGAAATTATAGTAGTTATTAAAATGTAAGAGAAATTACATATTCATTAAATAAATAACGAAAATAATTAAATTTCTTTTTTTTTTTTTTTTATCTCACATCCAATTTTTTTGAAAATATATATTAGGAAATATGTGCAGTGATTTCACTTTTTGAGCTCTTAATCTATATTATTTAAGCCTCATTAAGCCATCCACATAGGTAGCCGCGTGGGATTCACTTTTTTTTTTTGGTCGGTTCGTTTTTGGATTCATTTTTTATTATTTTTGGGTTGAACTATATTATAATAGGATAGTTTTAAGGCTCTTTAAGCCATCCGAGTAGGCAACCGCGTGAGACTTGTTTTTTTTATTGTTCGTTTTTGCATCCATTTTTAACTATTTTTAGTTTGAACTCGTTAAGCTTTAGGGTTTATCCAACTATTTCGATCTTTAAAACAATAAGTCATAAAAAAAAATCATAAAAACCTTACAAACAAAAAACCCATATGATAATAACCCAAATAAAAAAATCAAAAATAAATGATGGCTGCGTGGTTTGAACCCACGATCTTGCATGCTTACTTAGACACCTTATACCACTTGGCTAAAGTGTATTTCATTGTTTGTAATCATCTTACCAAGACTATAAGTTTTTAAAAAAATACCTATGAAACCCACAAAACTGCTGACGTGGCGCGTTGTGGAGCCTAGAAAGTGTACTATTATAATATAGATTATATAAATTAATTGTTGGTATATTAATAAATATCATAAATTGTTCTGGTTCTAAGTTGAACCAATTCAAAATAAAATCCAAATTGATAATATAATATATTTTTAAAAAATTATATGTAAATATATAGTCTCATTAAAATTATAAATTAATATTTTATATGTATACAGTACTAATAAAAAATTATATTTTTTATTTTCTATTCATAATAGAATTATATTTAATTTTGCTTAATATTTTGATGAGATTTAATAAAATTATATCTAAAAGCATATTCAAAATTTATAAAAAATATTTTATATACAATAAATAATATAATAACACCAAGATGGGTAATGAATTTTGAAAATTAATTCATGTATATACACTAAAATCAAATATTTTCTTACTTTGGAAAAAAATATTTATAAATAGAAAAATATAAAATATTTTTTTTTAAATTAGTAACTCTAAAAATTAATAAAATATTATAGTCATAATATCTATATATTATTAAAAGAGAAGTACCCATATAAAATACCCCTTAGTTTTCACTTTTATTTACAATAGCATGCCACTGAAGTTATTAATTACCCTACCTTATAGGATTCTTTGTCTTTTCACTTTAATTAATGCATTTCCAAAATCAAATTTTAACTAAAAAAAAAATTATGGCAACAATAATTAATGAAAATAATTATTTTCATATATACCTTTCGTAATTAAATAAATAAATTCTATAGAAATTGTTTTACTAATTCCAAATACATAATAATTAATTCCAATATTAATTAACCTACCTTTTAGGATTTTTTTTCTTATTAATTATTTTCATATCTTTAAATAGTTAATTAATAATATTTTTTTCAAAGATATATAATTATATTTTTATTATTTATAAGTAATAACTAAAATAAAAGTCACAAAAAGAAACATTTATATAATATATAATACATAGATTAATATAAACATATTATGTTATGTATATTTTTATATTAATAATAGTTCAAGGTAAATTCAGAATAATAAAAGTTAAAAAGGTAGAAATATATAGGACCATATATTTTAAATAGTAGATACAACAATTTAGTTATACATTATCATAAAATTTTGATCGATAAAAAAAAAATTTGCAGATATACGGGTCAAAATTTTAAAATAAGTATGACACAATGATAGCTTATAAGATAAAATAAAATTACTCAATATAAACAATAAAATTGTGTGTTTAAAATGTCGTTTTAAACAATAATTTAATGGGTAAATTTAGAAATATATATTATCACTTATAAAATATATAAAAACAAACACTTGCACGGATCAAACAACAAAATTTTCGGTATTCTTCTGTCAAAATTAAACCCATAATTAATTTGTAACCATTTAATTGATACTTCATTTTTTATTTTAAAAATTTCAATCCAAATGTTTTATATATTAAAAAATTTATATAATTTGAACATCAAGCTTTTTCTTAAAATGTTATAACTAATTTATCTTTACTTCTCAAGATTTGATGTATCTTTAACTGAAAAATATTTTCAATATATCGTCTACATGTTAGATTTGTTTGTATGGTACCCAATATTTTTGATACAATAAATTGTTAACGCACAAAAAAAAACTTAATGTAATACAATTAATTTTTACAAAAAATTCCTCTAATATAAAAATTACAAAATAAAATTAATACCCGTGCGACCGCACGGGTCAAGGTCTAGTTATTAATTTATAGGGTTTTCAATGTATATAGATTTGTACCCATAGATATAGAGATATGCACCCATAAAAAATCTTTTGAATATTTGCTAATTTATTAAGATGCCTAATTTTCAAATATAAAAGATAGCATTAGAATAATTCTGAAACCACCACCGACTCATAACTCACAAACCAAAAAGAAACAAATAAAAATGTCTCGCATTCTTTTGATATTTTTGGCGATTACACTCGTTTGCTCCGTCAGAGAAGCGAACACTCAACAAACAGTCGACGAAATCTGCAAACAGACAATAGACATCAAATTCTGCAATGGGATCCTTGCCAAGGCTACTTCCCCAAGTGTCAATGATCTCTTGAATGTGACAGTGACAGAAGCACACAAAATATTAGACGATTCGTATTTCTTCATCAGCTCGCTCCTTTTACATTCTGGAAACCAGAGACCCTTTGTGGAAAAATGTGCTGATGGTTACGCTATTATGAACTCATTGTTCACGAATTCTGTATCTCTTTTTAACAGTGGACAGTACGCTGAGATCACCTCACGCTTGAGTGGTATTTCTAGTGCTGATGAAGAATGTAAGACGGATTTTAATGTGCCCGGTTATAATATCAATCCGATGACTGAGAAAAACAGAGAGACAAATGTTTTACTAGCCTTGGAAAAAATCCTTGGTCATATGGTTTCTTCATAGTATGATTGTTGAAGTATTGATAATATAAACAAACGTTTCCACAGATATTATAATCAAAATATTGTATTCAGGAGCTTCTTTATCACAATTCTCTCTTTCTATTGCAAATCTCTATTAACACACATGTTCATTGAAGTTAAATCAATTTTCATAAATGATAGTATATAGTTTGGCCATAATTGCTTTATCTTCTTCTTTTTTGTTGCAATTTTGTTGTAAGAAATTATTCTCCTTTTTTTTCTTGAACGATTTTATCTTATTTTATTTATTTATAATGGCTCTTATCATCTAATCCAATATCAAAACGGTCAAGTATCTTAAATATGCTACCAAAAATTATCTTGTGAGATTATGTGGCCAGAGACCTACGTGGAAACAAAAAAAGCATCCACATTAATCCAACGATGAAACGGAACCTCTAATTTGATTATAATACCAATAACTAATGGGAACGCGTGAAGATTGAGAACAATAAAACTATGGAATAGAGAGATCAGAATATAACATTTGTAGTGTTCCATGGAATGAGCACACCGATAACATTCATTTTAACATTCCATCACTGGCCTCAAAATGGTATTGCAAATGTTAATCGGTCCGGGAATATATATATATGGATACCAATTTAGTTGCTTAGCAAGAAATTTCATAACACTCATAGCATATGATGAAGAAGCATCAATTTTTTAAGGCGATACAGGTCTTGTGACCGTTGCCACTACCTGATGATGTTGAAGCTCCTCCTTCTCCTCTCACCGGCAATCTCGACTCAATATCTTCTTTAAAATCAGTTTTGACTATGTGTTGTTGTTTCACCTTCTTTTGGTTATCTTCTTGGTCTTGGTTCTCATTCATCTCTCTGTCTTTCCCCCACAAAACGCCATACAGCCCAATAACCACAAGTGCTGATCCCAAAAACCTAATACACACATATCATCTAAATGATCATTATCATGAGGTTATATATTAATGTTTATAAAGAGAGAGCAGAGCATAGAAACATACGTGCCGGTGTAGAGTTTCTCTTCAAGAAGAGTCCAGCTGAAAACGGCGACAACAACGAGCAGTAAAGGGCTAAAAACAGACACGTAAAGAGGACCTTTTATCTGTATCGCCCATGACATTAAACAGAATGCTAACGCAGACGCCACCACGCCCTGTATTTAAAATTAATTATCAAACATATTTTGTTTAACAATTTTATTTTCTAAGCATAGTATGTATTTTGTTGAATGGACTTACGGCGTAAAGGGCAGAGATGAGGCGGAGAGGAGAGCTGAGAGACCAATCAGCGAGGTTGTGATCGGAGATCAGAGCGATGCCTCCACATTCGATACTTCCCATCAAACACATTAGAAGTGTGCTTGTGTATGGTGCTGCAAATGTTTCACTCATTTTCGTCTGTTGCAAAAAAGAAAAAAATTAATCAACCGTTACCATAATAATATGTATACCTTATGATACTTACAGTGGCGGATGTATTAAGGACAAAGGGGTCTCACATGACACCCCTTGAATCTATATAAAAACAATTTACATGTAAAATCATAAAAAATCTTGATATTTTTGGTTAAATCCATATCTTGACATCCTATTAACCCAAGTTCAAGTCCAACCTGACACCTTAGTTTTTGTAATAAATTTTTTGACATCCCATTAACTAATTCCTAGATCGAACTAATTAGAATTTTGACTAACCTCAACTCATTAAGTTCTACTGACAGTTTAATTTTCAGAAATGTACAAGATAAATGAAGGTATACAAAAAAATATATAGTGATTATTAACAACGAAAAAAAGTTGGCAATAGCCAAATTTTAAATTAGTTCGATTTTAGTTGACAAAAAAAAAAAAAAAAAAAATTAGTTCGATTTTAGGTATCTGCTATTTCAGTTGGGTTCAGGTTGTTTTTTTCTAGATTGAACATGTTACCTGAATAACGAACCAAACGGCCCAAGAAACGGCAGCAGCCATGATCATGAAAGGCCCCAATAAGAAGTTAGAACCATTGGAACCGGAACCATGGTTAGTGATGTTTTGAGCATAAGCCCAATGGATCTTGGACTCTCCAATACCAATGGTGTGACCATGGTAGAAGGAAAGAACCATGGCTCCTGCCACACACACTACTGTCCCTATCACTTTGGCTTGTCCTGATGCCTTTCTAATCCCTACAGCTTCTTGTCTGAAAATGTTGTTTTGCGTTTAAAAAAAGTGACCACTAACAAGTTTAGTATATGATGGAAACTTTATTAAGGGTAATTGTATATAGAACCTGAAGATTGCGGCGAGGAGGAAAGTGACGGCCGGTAAGAGATTAGTTAAGGCACAAGCAATGGTGGGAGATGAATTCTGAAGTCCTATGAAGTAGAGCACTTGGTTCCCTGTCACACTGCGATGAAAATCAAGATAAACCACGTTATAAGAACTCTGTTTTCTTAAAACATTGTTTGTTATGCTAACTGCTAAGAAGTCGTTACTTGTTTAAAATAAGTATTAATAATTAAAATGATATTGCGGTTGGTAATAGGTATATACCCCGTGATGGAGCAGAAGAAGATTTGGACAAGAACCCTTAGCGTGATCTTCGGTCTTGTTTTACTGCACAAGAGACCATGAACGAGATATTGTTTTCATTAATCAATTAATTCGTTAACATCAAATGTGATGATGATGATGATGAAACATAGTTTATTCATCCCAAATGAATCAGTGTTAAAAGGATTTAACAATCAAATTCACATCTTAATTCTAGAACTAATGAATGATGAGAAAACATGGAAACAGGCAAACGTCGTCGTATAGCACGTGACAGACGCTTAATTCTCCTGGCACCATGTTTTGTTTGTCTGTTTGTGCTTTCCGTTTAAGAAAGAAACGTGACGCATGGATTGTGTGAGAGTGCGTCACTTTTCTCATTCTCTCGAAAACCGAAAATCATGATGATGTAATTAATTACGTATAATTCGACAAAATGACTATGACTATACTAGATGACCAGAGAGACTGTTAAAATAACGGTAAATCGTCAGTCATTAAAGATCTATAGTTTACCATAATTAACTGTTATCTCTTTTGTATTTCCTTCTTCTATCATCTTGAACTCTCTCACAATGTTATAAAAAATACATGTAGTATTGCTTACATTTAAGACTTTTGTCTGGTCAAATTTTAATTAACTGTTATTAGTTTGAATGGATATTAGTCAATTAATTTTCCACATTTAAAATGAGTTGGCAACTAATTAACTTCCATTAAATAAAAACTAAGAAAATATATTATTTCTGGCCTTTAGTCAAAACAAAAATTAATTAAAAGTATATTGTCTTTTGTAAAACTTTGGAAAAATTAGTTTTCTTGATGCCAGAAAAGGCGAAGAGGTAAAATCGTTCTACAATCGTTCTGTACTTTCTCAGTTATACGTAAGGCGAGCTTGAAAATCACTTTTAGATGTTAACTTCAACCAAAAAAAAAAAAATTCAGCTAAGGAATTGACAACGAAAGTTTAGTATCAGTCGCTGATATTTGTAAATCATACACGAAACATTAATTGATTCGAAACTCAAAAAACTAATAGAACTAAACATAATTTATAACAATATTATTAAGAAAAAACACACAAATTCAACATTTCATGAATGAAATGTGTTAGACATATAATTATGCACGTCCAAAATCGTTAGTTGACCAATTCACATGTAACAGAATTTAATTAGTACGTACCGTTCAAGAAAAAATGCGACGGGAAAGGTGGCGATAGTGGCAAAGATTTGGCGGTAAGCGACAAGAATGAGAGGCTTCATGCCGGTTTCCATAGCCATCTTCGACGTAATGTTCATGCCTGCGTAGCCGATTTGCACCAATACCATCGCCAAGGACGGCAACAAGTCTCTCGATTTAACCATCTTTATACTTCTCTATATGTATGTTTCTCTCACTGTTACCTATCAATAAAAATAGTTCGAGAAACCAAGTTAAAAAAAAAGAGAGAGAGAGAGAGAGGATGGTTCTTTAGAGCTAAAAGAAATATATATATCTTTCCTTTCATTGGACCTTGTATTTATAGGCCCAAATGTATATATTAAATGTGTATACAGTATATATATATAATACATATAAATAAAATTATATATATGTACAGAGAGATGTTTTTAAACAGAAAGGTGAGAAACGGTTCGAGAATTAAGTTTACTTGTAACACATGTGCTCTCTTTTAGGGCATAGGACACACGAAACAGTTGGTGATATGTATCATTTGATATTTATGGCAATTTATTCAACTTTTCTTATTGATGATTACTAATATATTCCAAATTGGCGTTTTTTTAAAAAAAATAGCTTTAATATAATTTTGTCTTTCTGAACTCTTTTTCGGTTTCCGTTTATTCATGGGTTAGGTGGAGCTTGTGAATGAATGGAAGTAGCACGCATGTATGAATGTCTTTCTCAAGCTTCAAGCAATCATTTTGCCTTTGCTAAAACCAGTGGCGGATCCAGAAAAATAATAATATGGGGGCATATTAAATTAATTAATTAATACATTATATTTATAGTTATTTAATATCTATATTATTATTTGAGTTATTTGAGAAATAATTTTGCTTAGTTGTCAATCTCTTCATAATTTGAGATAATTTTGTTTATTTTACATATTTTAATGATTTATATATAATTTCTTATATAATATAAACAAATTTATATTAATAATTTTATATTTTTAGAAAATAAGATAATTTTTAAATATTATATTTTTATCTTGAAAATCTATTTTCTATTATAGAAATTAAAAAATTAAAATAAAAATTATAAGTAAATATAAATTAAGCAATGTTGATTTGTTAACTTTTCATAATTTTAGGAAATTTTGCTTATTTATTATCTTCTAATAA
This sequence comes from Eruca vesicaria subsp. sativa, assembly GCA_932364175.1. Taxonomy (NCBI): domain Eukaryota; kingdom Viridiplantae; phylum Streptophyta; class Magnoliopsida; order Brassicales; family Brassicaceae; genus Eruca; species Eruca vesicaria. The sequence goes on along the minus strand of CAKOAT010072932.1, from coordinate 410,228 downwards.
TTTCATATATAATTTAGTACATAACAAAAATGAATTTATATTAATAATATTATATTTTTTAAAAATAAGATAATTATTATGTATTAGATTGTTATTTTTAACACATATTAGATTGTTATCTTGTAAATATATTTTCTATTATAAAATTTAAGTAAATTTACTGATTTGTAATTTCTCCATGATTTAGATGATTTTTCTTATTTTTCCTATTTTTAATAATTTTCATATATAATTTATTAGAGAATAAAAACAAATTTACATTAATAATATTATCTTGAAAAAATATTTTTCTATTATAGAAAAAATAAGATTTAAAAGTTTAATTAATATAAATCAAGCAAAGCATTTGTAAAAATATATTTTAAAATATTCTGCTATGTAAAAGTTGTCACTTATAATTAATATTAAAAACATAAATCATAACTTATTGTGTGTTTTTTTAATTATGTCGTATGTGCGGGCAAAACATGTAATTCTTACATAAATAATTTTATTTTGTAAAGAAAAAATTAAACTAATACAGTTAAAATATTTTTTTAAGAATAATAATAAGTTTATAAAAAATAAAATAAAACACAGAATAATGAAATAAATTGTTAAGAAAAGATATTATAATTTGAATGACAAAGATCTAATGAACAAAAGTAATAAAGTAATCAGTAAATGCAACATGAAGAAAACAATGGATACGACAGGGGGACAAAAACAAAGGGTATAAGAAAAAGAAAATCATAATAAAACCAGATAACACAATAAAAGGGGCCAATTTGAGTTTCGAACTGTAGACCAGTGGGGGCAAAATGAAGGATTTCACCACTTGAGCTGGAGAATCCTTAGAATCTTAGGTGCACATAAAACAATTTGTACTTTTTACTGGGGGCAACTGCCCCCTCCTTACAGACTGTAGATCCGCCCCTGGCTAAAACTCGTTTCTGTAATATTCACTCAAGGGTTTGGTTTATCGCTTGATTAACCAAACTGAACTAATTATTTAAACTAATATCATCTAAGTATTTTGAGTTGATATTCAATAAAGTACTCTCAATATGTAAATTGATTAATGAATTATTCAAATCACAAATATAACTACGATTAATTGTAAAATATATATAAAAAGAAGAAAAATTCAACACTGAAACTGTAGAATAAAACATTTATTTTGAATAAAACATGTCTTACAAAATATATATATATATATTAGGACATTTATGCTGACAAAAAAGTATTAGGAGATTTATTTTGGCTTAAAGGATCTATTAAAATAGTATAAATAGCATTTTTTCTAAAATAGAAAAATACATAGGACTGAAATTCACTTAAATTTTAGAGTTACATTTTCAGAAGAAAAACATAGAAATGTAATGTTTAATGGTCTAAGACTACCATAGTTTTTCTAAGGGTTTTCTGCAAAAAAACCCTCAGTGTTGTTCTTTTTTGCAAATTAAACCGTAAACTCAAAAATCTACGGGTCAACTCTCCAAGTGCCAGTCAAACCGCAATATAACTCTTGACCGTGTATATTTGTATTTGACTGTGTATAATTTTAACATTTATCAAACCGCAATATAACTCTTGACCGTGTATATTTGTATTTGACTGTGTATAATTTTAACATTTATCAATACTACGTCGTTTTGACTGTAATTTTTAATGAAGAAAATTTGAGCAGGTTTGGGTTTGAACCTTGAACCTTATACACAATCTGCATCACACATAACCATTTCAGCTAACGGATATGTATATACACTTAACAAATGCAACTATATATATTTCTAAATTCATTCCGAAATGACCTTGTTTCTTATTTTTTCCCTCGACATAAAAGTTTGTGTAATGAATATGGGGGTCATCCTTAAATCGTTACTCAAACATTTACTTTTTCGGTTCTCTTTACTTATACAATAAAACTTCTATAAATTAATAATTTTGGGACTTTAAAATTTTATTAATTTACAAAAAATTCCTTATTTAGATTTTTTTATTTTAAAATATATTTATTCTAAGATAAAACAATTGAATTTAATGTATAGACATTAATTATTATTTTAAAAAGTTTTAAATTCATATTAATTTTATTATATTATTTGATGTATATACTCCCTCCGTTTCAATTTAGTTGTCATTCTAGGTTTTTGCACACAGATTAAGGAAATATTTAATTTTACATATTTTCAAGATAAAAACACAATTACCTGTACACCTAACCACTTTTCAACCAATAGAAAAAAATATTATATAAAACTAATAAATTTTGCCTCGAAACTTTAAAACGACACTTAATTTGTGACAAAAAAATAAGTTTAGAATGACATATATTCTGAAACGGAGGGAGTAATATATATATATATATATATATATATATTGTATAGAATTTAAATGTGGTTTTAGATATAAAGTTACTAAAATGTCATCAAAAATATATTAAGTGTTAAAAGAATATAAAGATAATTTCGTTGTGAATATAAAACAAAAAAAAAATATAATGATTGTTCTTACTTATATAAATATGTATATATACATACAAAATTATTAATTTATAATTTTAATGGGACCATATATTTACATAGCATTTTCTAAGAAAATATTATTTTATTATTTTATCGATCTGTGTCATCGTGGGAGTACATTATTTCTATGGTCATGGGAGTGCATCAATTATTTCTTCTTTGCTCTGGTCACGATAAAACACTCGAAGAAGAATGCTGAGATGAGCCGGAAACAAGAATCTCATTTCGATTATTGTTCAAAACATGCATGTGAAAAAATAACTACAGTAGAACTTCTATAAATTAATATTCGATAAATTACTAATATCTATAAATTAATAATTTTCACTGGTCCCGAATTGGACAGGTTCAAAATTTGACATAAATCGATAAAATAATAAGATAATGTTTTTTTAGAAAATAATATGTAAATACCCATTAAAATTATAAATTAATAATTTTATATGTATTCATATTTATATAAGTAAGAACCTATCATTATATTTTTTATTCACAATGAAATTATTTTATATTTTCTTAACACTTAATATATTTTTGATGAGATTTTAGTAAAATTATATCTTAACCACATTTAAATTCTATACAATATATATTATTTACATAAAATAATATAATAAAATGAATATAAATGTAATTTTTTTTTAAATAATAATTAATGTCTATACATTAAAATCAAATACTTTTATCTTATAATAAATATATTTTAAAATAAAAAATCTAAATAAGGACTTTTTTATAAATTAATAAATTTTTAAATTCCCAGCATTTTTAATTTATAGAAGTTTTACTGTATAAGTAAATAGAATCGAGAAAATAAATGTTTCAGTAACAATCGAAAGACGACCCCCACATTCATTACACAAACTCCCATGTCCAAGGAAAAAATAAGAAACAAAATCGGAATAAATTTAGAAATATATATAGTTTCGTTGTGTATAAGGTTCAAAGTTCGAACTCAGACGTGCACAAATTTTTTCGTTAAAATTATAGCCAAAACGACGTAAAAGTTAAAATTATACACATTCAACACATATACACGGTCGAGGATTATATTACGGATTCACTGGCACTTGAAGGATTGACTCGTGGATTTTTGAGTTCACAGTTTAATTTGCAAAAAAGAACTACATTAGGGTTTTTTTTTTTGCAGAAAACATTTTTTTCTAATTGCAAAAGATGAACTTTCTAATTTTATACTCCCTTCATTTCATACTAAGTGTTACAATAGAATTTTTTTTGTTACAAAATAAGTGTCGTTTTTGGTTTTTAATGCAAAATTTATTAATTTTATCAATTAATTTTTTATTGGTTGAAATATGGTTAGATTCATAAGTGATTGTGTTTTTATATAAAAGATATGTAAAATTAATATTTACTTAATCCGTATGTATAAAACTAAAATAACACTTATAATGAAACATAGAGTAATATGAAAAAGAACATTGATGCCGGCCAAAAAACCTGAATTAACAACATATGCAGACAAAAAAAAACGTTACTTTTTCGGAAATTCATTAGAACTGTGTGTTGTTAAATTTAAGAAAACTTATCGATGCTTCACAATTAGCTGGATTTGAGTGGTTTCATACGGAATGCTTTTCAAACCGAAGATGAATAATTATGATTAATGCTCCATTTGCATGAGTCATACAAGCTAGCGATGACGTCCAAATGATTTTCGTGCCTCTTTGTTGGCTTCCAGTGTAAAATTTATTCGATCTCATCTTTTCATTATTACGTAAAAGAGAAACTTTCGGTTTTTAAGATTTGGATATATATGAATGCATATGCATATCTACGTAATGATTAGCATCTCTATGCAGAGCTCCAAATACGGTTTATCTCGTCGTGGCCCGTGGGTTAAATAAAATCTTAGGCTAGCTGATAATAATGGGCCTTTAACTAGACCCACACTAGAGCCCACATACTTTTTTTCCAACAGTGGGAGTTTTTGTTGGACTCGATCGCATATGCCTAATCTTTAATAGCTTGAGCCTTTATGTCAGTATCAACCACCAACTTACAAAGTCTTCACTCTTCAATATAAAGCATCATCACACTACAGATGAAGAAGGCCCACACTAAGAGTCTAAGACTTACCATTTTAGTTACAAAGCTCTCACTTCACACTAGCGATCACCCATTTCTTCAAATGGCTACTGTCTCTCTTCACTCCCATGCCTTCTTCTTCCTTAGTCTCCTGTTTGTGATCCTCATGAGTCTCCGACAACACTTGGCTTTGGCTGGAGGATGCCAATATCCTCCGGTGATCTTTAACTTCGGAGATTCTAACTCTGACACGGGTGGACTCGTCGCTGGACTAGGTTATACCGTTGGTCTCCCAAACGGCCGCTCATTTTTCCGACGATCCACCGGACGATTATCCGACGGTCGACTCATAATTGATTTCCTCTGTAAGTTAACTTCTCTTCACTCTTGTTTAACTCACGTAATTATTCGACGGTTGAATATCCACCGTCAGATGAAATGGGTTAAATGATAATCAACGGTTGAAAACCGCGCTCGAGAATCGATGTCGGTGATCGCGTTACGTGATGTCACAAGACGACACAACTCGTCGAAACTCGAAATGATGAAATCTAATAAAAAGACAAGTGGGTCCCTTTTCACGACATGGAAGATCAAAGTACCATGGGAAACAGGTCCCACTCTTTAGATTCGGCGCGTGTTCTCCACCTATTGCGTGACTAAAGAGTCAAAGAGCGCCGTGCCCTGATGTGTTTTTCTTTGTCCGTATCATATTAATATATTAATTTGTCTTATACTAGCTAGTTAATGTCTTAACAGTCTTAATTAATCGAGTTCATAATTAACGTTGTTTATATCGATGTTCAGATTCAAATTCTGACATATTCGGACAAGAAATATTAAAGCGCAACTTCTGTATCTAACTGTTGATATTTAATGAATAGAAAATTGAAATATTTGCAGGCCAGAGTTTGAATACAAGTCTGCTAAACCCATACTTAGACTCAATGGTTGGATCAAAGTTCCAAAACGGCGTTAACTTCGCCATCGTTGGATCAACCACTCTTCCTAGATATGTTCCGTTCGTCCTCAACATTCAGCTCATGCAGTTCCTTCATTTCAAATCCCGAGCACTAGAGCTTGTTTCCACCTCAGGTCTAATCCCAAGTCCCAACCAACTCTTTATCAGTCAACGTACCGTTACATTGTAAAACGCATTTAATTTGTTTTGCAGATCCTTTGAAAGAGATGATGATAACTGAGAGTGGATTCAGAAACGCATTGTACATGATCGATATCGGGCAAAATGATATCGCAGATTCATTTTCCAAAGGCTTCTCTTACTCTCAGGTCGTCAAGCATATTCCAAACGTTATTTCCGAGATCAAGAGTGCAATTAAGGTCAGAAATTTCGCATATAGAAGTGTGACACTCTAGGTTCAGTTGAGTAAGTATTGATTTTGGGAGAAACTTGAAAAAAATTACAGACATTGTATGATGAAGGAGGGAGGAAGTTCTGGGTTCACAATACAGGACCTTTAGGTTGTCTGCCTCAGAAACTCTCAATGGTTCAGAGCAAAGATTTTGACAAAAACGGTTGTCTATCGGTTTATAACTCAGCCTCAAAGTTGTTCAACGAAGGGTTGGATCATATGTGTCGGGAGATGAGAACCGAGCTGAGAGATGCTGACATAGTCTATGTCGACATTTATTCAATCAAGTATGATCTCATCGCAAACTCAACCAACTACGGTAAGTTTTTAAAGCATATATATATATATTAGTAAACACCATTAGTATCTGGTTACGCTGTTTATGTCGTCTTAGTTCATTCATATATGTGTAGGCTTTGAGAAACCGTTAATGGCGTGTTGCGGATACGGAGGGCCTCCTTACAACTATAACGTGAACATAACGTGTGGGCACGGTGGGTCTAATAGCTGTGACGAAGGGTCTCGGTTTATAAGCTGGGATGGAATACATTACACTGAGACGGCTAACGCAATTGTAGCCATGAAAGTATTGTCTATGCAATACTCCACGCCACCAACTCCGTTTAATTTCTTTTGCAGCCGGTGAGATTATACATCTAATTGTAACTTTTTTTTTAAATTGCACTAAAGAGAAAGGAGATGTGTGCTTCTACGGTTCTACCAAGTGTCATTTTAAGAAGACTTGTAAATTGTAATTGTGTTTGGTTCTCTGGTTTCGACTAGTCCAAAAATCTTTTAAAAATATTACAGTTGCTTATTACAACGTTTCACCTCTAGATTCACCGTTGCTCTTAGGTATCGGCATTTTTGGTATGGTTCGTGTCGGGTATCGAATAGGGATTAGAAGATCCATATAAAAATCGACAAATTTCAGTTTAGATAGTTCAGAGTCCGGATCGATCCAAATAGTAAAATTAGAAACCTTCTAATACTTTGAAAAAATTGGTTTCCACTTAATTTTGGATTGATTTGATTATTTTGGTTAATTCAAATAGTTCAGATAAAATATGAGAATTTTGATTAAAATATCAAATAATTATGATGATTCGGATAAAAACCATAGATAGTTAATTTTGAATATCTCAATAAAATTATTCATTGAGTAGTTCGGAAACTTTTGATAGTTTAGATTTTTCAAATACTGTTGCATACTTTTTAATAGAATTTTAAACATATATTTGATTATGTTATATATATATATAATTAAACATTTTTCATTTTCAGTTTTTTTCCATGCTTAGCTGCTCTCATTTACTTTCAAAATATTCGAGTTACTATAGATTTTTTCCTGTGAGTATATTCTCTTTCTGTTTTTTTCTTGGGTCAAATGCTTTTATTCTCTTTCCATGTTCATCAAAACTTGTTTTAAGTATTTCTTGTTCTGCAAGATTACTAAATCTCGAGCAATATATATATGGATAAAAGAATATATACATAGCGCTCTGCTTTGTGTCATCTCAGAACCTCTCTTTACTCATCGCTGTGTTGCATTTTGAGATTCTTGAGGATGAAGGCACAGTTACTCCTACGTAAAGCGTTTTGCTCAAGCACCACTCCCAGTGCAAATGCCAAAATCACTCATCTTTCACGTACCATCCAAATTCATGAAACCAGGAAGATTTTCGCTTCATGTGACTCTAACTCAGTCTCTTCCTGGAACTCCATGGTGTCTGAGTATTTCACAAACCCCATGCCTCGCGAGGCACAGCTTCTCTTCGACCAGATGAACAACAACATCTCTTGGACTATGCCTCAAGACTGGAGAAACGATGATGCATCTCAAGGAAGGCGTGGTGGTGATGTTTCAGAACTGAGAAAAGGTGTAAGAAAGTCAACAGGTTATAGCTGGACTGAAGATGGAGATAAGGTTCATGCGTTCACTAGGGGAGATACTAGTGGTAACCATCCAGAGCATGAAGCGATAATGAAGTTTTTGGATGAATGGGATGTGTTACTGAGAGAAGCTGGGTATAAACCTGATTGCAGCCAGGGATATCATAGCGAGAGACTTGCGGTGGCTTATGGTCTCTTGAAGCTGCGTGAAGGAAAACCACTCCACGTCTTGAAAAACCTTAGAGTTTGTAAGGATTGCCATGCAGCAATCAAACTACTCTCTAAGGTGAAAGGGAAGGAGATTATTGTAAGAGATGCAAAGAGATTCCATCGCTTCAAAAACGGTGAATGTTCTTGCAAAGATTGTTGAGAGTTCTCTCTTTGTTATGATTTTTTTTTTTATTTATGGAGCTTGTTATCAACTCCTCTTTTTAGCATTTCCTTTGTCTTTTCTTAATAAGAACTGAAATTTTTCTCTTTAAGCAAAACTAGAATTCTATCTTTTTTTTTTGTTACATAGTTACTAGCATTCTTTGTTGCTTGTATTGAAGAGCCACTTGTTCTCTCATCTACTCAGAGAAAGATTCAAGTTTAAACAAAGGTTAGTCTTCCTCTTTCTAAAATGTACAAATAAGATTTCAAAGTGAATAGTGCTTAGACTTTTGTGTGGTAGAGAAACACTCGCTGTACACAACCAAACTATTAATACTGATATGTTTCAGTACAAATCCAGTTCCATATACAAACATGTGGGTATATATGATACATATCTAAATATATCCCTCTCTATCATATGTTCATTCAAATGCAAACCCGGAAGAAATAAAACAAGTACAATCCCAAAAACAAGAACAAGAAAATGCAGAAGAAGAAAACAAACAACTTCCAAAGAACTGAGAATAAGCCACACCAGCAAAGATCTCTGGTTATTATAGTCTCTTGCTCTGTGTTCTTGAACCCGGTGTGCTTCTATCAGTATCCGAGTTTTCCTCTTGCGCTCTACGCCCTCTCCTGTCCTGTTAAGTTAAATTCTTGCTTATGCTTATACATATTCTGCATTCATTGAAAAATGTTGTAAACTACACAAACCTCTCTTGGTATGGGGTATTCCTCAGACTCTAGCATACGCACAACTTGACTCATTTTAGGTCTCTTTTCAGAGTCAGGATCAATGCATCTAAGTGCTGTAAGAAGAACACGTTTCAACGCCCTCGTCGGTGGCTTAACCGCTATGTTTGGATCAATGACTTCTTCCAACCTCTTAGATCCTACCATCATCTTCAACCACTCAACTAGATTCACCTGCAAAAGAATGTATTATAATTCTCAAAACTCCTTAAATACATTTATCTCTCAAAAGTCTTATCTACCTCACTAGCAGGACGTGCATAATCCACAGGATCTCTTCCGGTTATTGCTTCCAAGATCAACACACCAAAGCTGTACACATCACTCTTCTCATTCAGAAGTCCAGTGTTCGCATATTCTGGAGCAACATACCCAAACGTTCCCATCACTCGAGTGGTCACATGGGTTTTCCCATCTCCAAGCAACTTGGCAAGGCCAAAATCAGAAACCTTTGCGTTGAATCTATCATCAAGCAAGATGTTGCTGGACTTGATGTCTCTGTGGACTACTTTTGGCTCTATTGCCTCGTGTAGATAGGCAAGACTGCACAGTAGATAAAAACCGTTACTCTAAGCAGAACGTATAAGAAATTTTTTAAAATAATGAATGTTATGCTTACGCCTTGGATGTGCAAGTGAGAACTTTCATTCTTGCCTCCCAAGTTAAGTATCCATGCTGTCTCATTGCTCCATGAAGCCATTCTTCTAGGTTCCCATTGTTCATATACTCATAAACCAATATCCTTATTGCAAAAAAAAAAATGTCACAAATTAATTTGTCTTTTTTTTTCTATATTAAAAAAAAGATAGAAAAACTCAAAATCTTTATACCTGTGTGTGCCTTCAATGCAGTAACCAAGAAGACGTACCAAGTTCTTGTGACGCACATGACCAATAGCATCAACCTCTACTCTAAACTCTTTTTCAGCTTGTCCCCTACAAAATTCCAAAATTTCAGAATATTTAATTAACAAAATCAAAAAGGAGAGAACTCTTTATATTGAAACCAAATATTATAACTCACAAATGGTTCAAGATCTTTTTCACAGCGACATGAGTTCCATTGGTCAGCTCTCCTCTGTATACAACTCCATATCCTCCTTCACCAATCACATTTTCTTGTGAGAAACTGTTTGTTGCTATCTCAAGATCTCTCAGAGTAAACCAATGACCCCAACCAAGGTGTGACTCAGGTAAACCGGAGAGAGGTGATGGTGTTGCCATCTCATACAATGATGATGAAGACATGTTTGCAACACACATAGAACCACCTTCTTCCCCTGAGCCAGATGGGCTGCTACTTACACCGTTCTTTCTCTTCTTCTCCATATCCAAATTAAGCAAGAAGTTGTCAGGTTCATTGATGTCTTTCTTGTGAGGGTCAAAGCTTGTGACATGCTCAATTCTGATCTCCTTGATCTCTTTTGATATAGGAGGGGTTTGGATGATGGGAAGGCTCAAGGTTTTGGATATTCTTGGTTTCTTTTTCCATATGAGGCAAAAAGAAAGAACAGAGAGTATGGCTATGATGAACAAGGCAATGGAGATAACGGTTGCTTGCCAGATCTTAAGTCCAGACATTGTTCCTTCTTAATCTGCTTGATTCAAGATCATCAAAGTTAAAAGAGAGTAAAACTTGATAAAATGGTACCAGACAATGAAAGAATTAAATTGTAGATAGGAACAACATGAAAAATGATGTGAGATTGATGAAGAGGCTCCAAGTTGATTTAATGGTCCCATATTAAACATAAAGGACCACCTAAGGAGTTTAATAACTCAACAAGGCAAGAATATTACAAAATGCAGCAATCATTACATATTTCATTATCCAGTTAGAAGATGCATAAGATAAACAATGATGATAGAAATACAGATAACAGAAACAAATCAAGAACCAAGGAAGATGGGAATATATTTACGATTTACCTCTAAGAATGAAACTTGATCAGAGAAACTCTTCAAAGAAAAAGAATGAAACTAAGGAAACAGGGTTTTTTTTCTGTTAAGAAAAATGTTGAACTTCTTATGTGAAGAACAAGAAGAAGAGCAAGAAAGATGAAAGTTATAAAATAAACAAAAGAAAAAAAGAGGGGAAAACTTTAAAACGTGAGCTGTGAATTCTGGTGGAAGAAGAAGAGATGGAGTTATCAAGTGGTAGGTGATAAATTTTCAGTCTCTCTTTTAATCCAGTAATTTAGGTGGTGAGGGAAAAAAGAAGCTTGCATTGCAAACTACATCACAATTCACATGAAACACCGTCTGCATATATGTATATTATACATTTACATATTATGCATTTCCGTGAGGAGGATGAAAAATTTGATGTATAGCTGAAACTGTGACTTAAAAACATTTTTAAATCGGTAGAGAGAAGTAGTAGTCTTCTAGAATAGCTTTTGAGTTGTAATGCAAATTACGAAAGAGGTTGCTTAATCTTTGTTCATCGTAGTCTCCTTGAAAGAGAAAGTCCAACAAATTTGGAAAGCTTCCATTTGAATCGTATTATTTATTCCCAAATGCAGATCCCTCAAACTGTTAAACACAATTGGTTAAATCACCGGTTTAATAGAAGTTCATTTCGGACTTTGGACCATAATAGATATACCATTATTGGGCTTATTTGTAATAATAATGGGCTTTAAATTAGATTCTAAGTCCAATTAAACCTGCGAATTTCTCCCGCCTTTCTGGTCCAGAAACATTAGTTCGATAGACTAAATACTAATCTTGAATTTAATCTGCAAATGGATACAAGAACTAGTGTTACCTTTTTCTTGGGTATGTAACAATAGTTTAATGGTAGCTTTACTGTTGAACCCATGTATTCTTTTAAGAAGATAGTATCAAAGATCCACCACTGCACATGGGTTGTCCCTACTTGCATGAATCTATCTTCTTATCTCAAGAACAAAGTTGTTCACATTTTTATTTTGTAATTAGTAAAGAAGAACCACATTAAAACGTGTAGAGGATAATTTTAAAATTAGGACAATTAATCAATCCATTAAACAGCTAAGAGAGCTTTACGTTCTCTGCTTTTTTCAAATCACTTTCCGCTTTGGAGATTTCTTTAAATCTTTGTGGGTTTTGCTGAGCTAAGCAGAAGAAAAATCTTTGTATTAATTAATCTCATGATCTTAATCTGCACCACCACTCTCTTCCTTTTTGGTTAAGAGAAAAAAGATATATAAATACCAATTTGCAGCTTCTTTCTTTTTACAGAACTTTATGCATATGCTTATGTCTAAAACGGATCTGACAAAATTGGTTTTTTCTTTCTTTTTCTTTGTCAACATAAGGAAAAAGCTTATGTCTTTGCACACATATATAAAGATGAGATTAGGCACAGGCCAAATCCAAAAGACTTCATAGCAAAGCAAACATATCTTTTCTCTTTTATTTTTTTTCAAACTTAGTCACTTGCATGTAAATTACAGTCAGCTTCTTCCCTCTTTTTCTCCTCCCTAAGAATCTCAAACCTTTTGTCCACCTTTCTTGATCACATCTTCTTCACAACATTATGTACTTATAAACCCAAGAAAGAAGATAAACAAAACTAATCTCAAGCTATGATGGCAAAACAGAGTTACTTCCTCTTGTTTCTTTCTCTTGTATCACTCTCTTCCTCAACAACTACAACTCATGATGTCTTCAACCCACCAACGGTCTTCCCTACAAACCCTACAACCACACCACCGGCTACTACATTTCCTCCAGTGACCATAACGCCAACAAATCCAGCCACATCAGTTCCTCTTACCCCTCCGGTCACAACAGTCCCTGCTACACTCACACCACCCGTGACCAACCCAGTGACTCAGTATCCTCCAACACAACCCTCAGGGACGGTTCCGGTTCCTGTGATTCCACCAAACTCTCCTTCGGCTTCAGGTCAAAGCTGGTGCGTGGCAAAGCCTGGAGCCTCTCAGACTTCACTCCAACTGGCTCTAGACTATGCCTGCGGGTTAGGTGGAGCTGATTGCTCTCAGATACAGCAAGGAGGCAACTGTTATTCGCCTATCAGTCTTCAGAACCATGCCTCATTTGCCTTCAACAGCTATTACCAGAAGAACCCTTCTCCACAAAGCTGTGATTTTGGCGGTGCAGCCTCGGTAGTTAGCACCAACCCAAGTGAGTGAAGGAAAAAAAAAAACAGAGGATACTCTGTTTCTTGTTTTTTTCAACCATATGATTGAACCACTTTTTGTTTCAAAACAGGCACTGGTTCTTGCATTTACCAGACAGGCTCATCAACATCAACAACGCCAACACCATCGACACAAACAGTGAACCAGCCTCCTGTTACATCAACACCAATAATACCAACAGGAGGCGGGATAATCGGGTAATAAAAGACATTCTTTCAACACTATTGTTCTTGTCCCAAATCCTCTTTAGAGTTTCCTAACTAAGAATGTACCTCTTATCTATATTCAAGGGTTGGAACTCCACCAGCAGTTTTTAACCCAGCGAATCCTTTACCAAATACTCTGAACAATCCATCATCTGGAGGTCCAGCGGTTTACGGGTTTGATGGTTCACCTCTTGGGAACAATCCAACATCATCAGAGTCTACTTACTTGCAGATTTACTTTAGTCACACTATGATGGTAACATTGATGATTCTTCACTCAATGCTATTCCATTAGAAAGTAGAATATATAGAAGTCCAGTTAGCTTTATGACATAGTGTTCTACAAGTTCAAGTTCATTTAGAGTAACGTACCAAGAAGAAGCTAGGAATGTTAAGACATTATAAATTTGTTTTGTTCAACGCTCCGTTTCGGTTTTGTACAGCCTCCTTCTAAACATCTCTTTTTAGGATCAACGCAGAAACTCAGACGTTGTAACAAAGAGATGTAAACTTAATCCATCATACACACCGTTGAATACGGTCCATCTACTTTTAGTCTAAAATGAATTATTCATTAATTTAACGCCTAGAAAAGGCAACTAATATCAGCATCGACATGGAGACAACAACCTTGAAACCTGTCTTGTCCCAGAAGTTTTGGCCGCTAAAAGGATCAGCTTCATGCTGCTTTTTTGCAGCCAATTGCTTCTTGAGTTCTTGTATTGCCATATCGCTTCGTCCTCCTATCTACCCAACCCCGCAGAAAAACAAACAGCTCAATTGGTACTGTAATCATATAAATTACTATGCTAAGTCCATGCAAGTGAAGTTTATACCTTATGAAGTTTTCGAGTTTGGATGCGTGTTTCACCAAGGCAAAACTCTAGCTTCAGCACCTTCTTTTTAAGCTCCTGGTTAATCCTCCTTTGATTCTCCACCTGCTCCATGAAAACACATGCATTACTGTCATAAAATCATAAAGAAATTACAAAAACAAGAGAAGCTAAACTGCATGTCTTTGTTACCTGATCTTCTAACTCCTGTGTCTTAAACCTCCAGTGAGCCGATATAATCTTTAGTTCATCTCTGAGTCTTGCTATCTCATCATCTTTAGCCGTCAAAAGTTTGTTGATTCTTTCAAATTTCTTTGGAGAATTCTCCTTTGTTCTGACCTCCGATGCTACACGCATAATGTCACCTTCAACTTTCAAAACCTCATCTCTAAGCTGCTTCTGTGAAGATTCTCTAGCTTGCAGCTTCTTTTGTAGATTCTCTAGCTGCTCACCAAGTAGAGTTACTTGGTCCTCTTGCTCTTCCAAGGAACCAGTCCTCTCATGCAAATGTTTGGAGAGCACTCTGCACTGAGACTGAGCTGATGCAGCCGACAAAGCACTTGCCTCTGCTGTTGCCTGTGTCGCTGCAAGCTGTGACTTGATATCACCCAGTTCCTTCACATACTACACAGAGAGAAAAAAACCAGAAAAAATGATAAGTTAAAGTAACAATAACAGAACCAAGCAAAGTAGAGAAATCAAGAACCTTCTCAGTAGCAACATCCGAGGCACGAATCTGCTCAACTTTCTTGTTTAATTCCTTACCAAGTTGGAGCATTTCATCTTTCATTCTCTTAACTCTTGTTTCTGCTTCCTGCTCATGTACAAAGCACACCACAATATATTTAAACTCACCAAAAGTCTCAACTTTGAAACCAAAAATCTTTTTAAAAGAAAAAGTGATAATATAAATGAGCTTTGCTTTGCTTGCTTGCCTGCCTAGACATGACTTCTTGTGAACACGAACGCTCCTGTTCAGCGAGACGAGTCCTTGCTTGCTTCAAATCAGCGGCTAAAGACTCAACATTCCTCCTGAAACTCTGCTTCTTCTCACTCAGATCCTTCAACAGAGGATCCTCTTCTCTTAAGCTAACAGAAGCTGCTGACATTTTCTCTGGATTGAATGAAAAATCACATTAAGGAAGAAAATCAAAAATGAAATAAGTAAATGATAATTAAGAATGTGAAATCAAATCTGTCCACAATAATTAAATCCTTTTAACATACAATTTTTTTGTAACTACAGCCATTAAAAACTCTAACAAGCTTACATAGATAAAGACAAGACTTTTGAAATATACAGCCAAAAAAAGAGGTGACCTTTATTCAAAATTTGAAACTCTTACAGTTTTTTTTTCTTCTTTTTTTGAATCTTCAAACCCTAAAAATCCAAACTTTCTCGTGACCCACCAGTCTCCATCGCCGTTAGTGTTCAACAGCTCCCCGGAAAAAAAAAGTAAGAAGAAAATCGAAAAGACCTAATCTGACGGCTATGGTTTAGTCTTTAGAGTGTGTAATCTAATCCAACGGTTTAAAAAGTTGAGGCTATTGGGTTTTAGAGGAAGAGGAGAAGAATCAATTTGCAGATTCTTTCAAGTTTGTGATTTGTCCAGAGGAGGAAAGAAGACAGAGGAAACGAGCCAGGATGTGGTCCGTATTCATCTAGGTTCGGACTAGGGGTAGTTTTTGCTAAAAAAAAAAGTTTGCTTCGGTGTAACCGAGCCTGGTGCTTCGGCTTTTGTGTCATTTTAAAGCAACGAATCCTACGCACTAGGCGGGCTCGGATTCAGTTGCTACTTGGCTAGGGTTTGACTGTAGCGCGGCAACATCTATTTATATTTTTATATGATTCAAATTATATAAAGCCATGTGCACACTACTCATAGTGATTATTATTATCAATCTATTGTTTGTAAGTTTATCATTCAAATACAAAGGCTATATTTCAAATGCCAAATACTAATATGTGATTCGGAATTATTTATAAAATGTCAAATTTTCATTGAGATAGTCTATGTTGTATGGAAACTCCGTTCGATGTATATTTTCTATTTCGGAAACGTTTCGGAATCTCTTTGGAAAGACGTTTCTTGAAAATTTCATTTTGGAAACACGATGGAAACTTGCGTTTCTGATTTGGAAACTCGCTATTCTAATTCGGAAACTCGCGATTCTAATTAGAAACGCGAAATAACTATTTGACATTTGATGTTAGTGATTTTACATATTTATTATCATATATTTTGATATTATCTTTGATATTTGTTATTATTTTAGTATAATGATTTGATTTGGAACGTAGTCGCTCCATAGTTTTATCGAATGATAACATGTGTTACTTTTCTAGTTATTGATCATTATTTTAATAAAATGTAGCAAAAATACTTATATTACTTAATTTCTTTTTTAGATAAATCAAACAAAAAAACTAAATTTACATGTTGATTAATTATGCATACATATATATTATAGACGTTTCTAAAACGTTTCTATTTTCTATTTTTTTTTAAATCACGTTTTCACGTTTCCGTTTCTGATTTCATACAACCTAGGAGATAGTCTTATGGAATGGCAAACAACGTGTGTGTGGAAAATGTGAAGAGTTTGAGAATTGAGTTCACTCCTATAAAAGAAAACCTCATATACGTACTCATGGACAACTGTCTTCTTACATAACTCATCATATCTATATTTTTTTGAAATTTATAATAGTTCTTCGGAAGGAATAGTATGATTTATAGGCTTTAATTTGAAGGTTTATCAACCATATATAAGGTTTACAAGAAAATAAGTAGCCGAATTTGGGATCAAATGATTTCAAATGTCGATATACTATAGTACAGTAGAACTTTTATAAATTAATATTCGATAAATTAATATACACTAAATATCTCTATAAATTAATATAATTTTATAGTCTCAAATTGAGTTTTCACTACAAGAAAACTAGTCCGTTACTAGGACGGGTTTTCCTCAAAACACGTTCATCGTAAAGATTTTTTCCTCGTAAAGTCCTAGCGAATTTACGAGGAAACTTTTCCTCGTAAAGCCGTGGTGAACTTTTCCTCGTAAAACCCTCGTAGGCTTTCCTCGTAAGCTCGTAGTAAGATTTTCCTCATAAGAGCGTAGTAATAAATTACGAGGAACTTACTAGAACCATTTACGAGGACATTACTTGGAATCATTTACGAGGATTTTGCTTCGAAATGTTTTTTCCCTATTAAAAAAAAAAAAAATTATAAATAATTATTTTATTTTTAAAAAATAAAAAATCAAATTATAAATAAAAAATTAAAAACAAAATATTTTATAAATAACTAAATAATATACAATGAAGTTTTAAAATTCATAATATACAATTAAAAATAAATAAAAACTACGGATGTTGGTCGTGAAATTGCCGAACGAACTCGTCCTGGCTCGCCAAATCCTGCTCCTCTCCTAAGTTGGTTGTCGGCTGTGACTGTAATGGTGGATGCTGTTGGGTTGGAATCCCTCCGCGTTCCTGTCTCTGACGCAACATCTCCTCCAAATGCGGGTTTCCAACCGCCATAATCTCGAGAACATCGGTGAGAGAAGTCACATGCTCGGTGAGAGAACTCACATGAGACTGCGTCGCCTGCAACTCCGAGCGCAGCTGAGCATTGACATCGTGTTGCTCCTGATGATAAGACGATGTCGCTGCAGGGATATCGTTAACCGAGCCAATCCCGATGATACGCCCCTTTTTCCTAGGGGCGACCTGTAAATAAAAATATTAATTAATAACATTAAGAAAAAATTTTAAAAAATATTAAAAGTAATAGTAAAACAAATTATTTAACTCCTCATAAATCTTATCCACGTCAACAATGGATAATATGACTTGACTCCCGGTCTGATGAGTCAGCTGAGCCTGGCGTTTGTCAACTCGGGCAATAAGCTCGTTGTAGATCCGCTCGGAAGCAGGATCTACAAACTGCCCACTCTTTCTCATGTGGGTCCGCTCGTAAAGGTCTTTCAGAGATGGAAGAACTCCCGTCTCTTTAGCCTATTTTTTTTTTTAAAATTAAATATTAATTTAGAATATATATTTAAGTAAAAATTAAAAAGTTATAAAAAATCATCTTACCATGTCTAGACCAACTCCCCCGTGAGGTTTTCGGCCCGTGGTGCGAAGCACCTTCGTGTTGACATGCTCGTCTTTGGTCATGCGGTTCCCGAAGTTTGTGTTGGAGGTTCTGACCGAGTCCGGAAACCCCCAATAGCTGATGAGGCCATCCCACATTGTGGTTGTGAGGCAATCGGGTTTCCCGGCCTCGTAACCATCCACCTGATTTTAAAAAAAAATTAGAATTAAAGTCAATTAATATATAATATATATTTTTAAAACTATATATATTATAATTTATAAATCTATATATACCTGATAGTCGCCCTTCCAGTTGTAGACCATATCGAGCAATCGTGCTTTTGCCTTGTCCTCAAACTCATTCTTCACCCGCTGGTGAATCCCAATAGACCAACGATACTTTTGCTGTAACCAGAAAAAATAAAAGACGGATTAGTTCAATAATATTAATAATTATAAATAATTAAAAATAAATTAACGAATTAAACTTACAGCGAACGATTTGAACCACGTCTTTTTATGTGGCTCGCGGTCATCTTCCAGTTTGGAGCTGGATCGGGAAAGTATCCCTTGATACAGTCTGTGACGCTAGATCCGACACAATTGTCAAGACCAAACCTGGAAAGACACAAAATAAATCATTAATTAGATTAATTTCTAAATATTTTGTTAATTAAAAAATAAAATAAAAAACTTTTTAAAAGTTAAAACGTACCATAATACGTTTTGGCCGTTCCGTCGGTAAGGATCTAACTCCGCCAGCCCTTCTCTGCCTGGAAGGGCCAAAATATCCTCCACCGTGTACACCGCAAAGGGTGCGTTCGGCGGAACCTGCAAATCGGGATGAATCCCGACCGGTGGAGGAGGCTGTGGTGGAGCAGGAGGTGGTTGCCGGGACGCCATAGAAGCTCCCTGAGTCTCGGGAATCGAATCTGAACCGGGAGCTGACGAAGATGAACCCGGAGCATCCTGACGCCCAAACATATCTCCGTAGTGACTCCCCTCGAGATGTGACGACGTCCTCTTACCAGCAGCATTAGCAAGCTTGCTCTGTCTAGGCATCTAAATTAAAAAAAAAAAAACAAAAATCAAAACATTAATTCCCTGTATAATTTAAAAAAATACTAAATAAAAATAAACAAACCTAATCTAAATTACCTAAACTAACCACCTAATCTAAATTACCTAAACTAACCACCTAATCTAAATTCTCTAATCTAACCACCTAATCTAAATTCCCTAATCTAATCATCTAACTACGAATTAGAGAGAACCTTTAGAGGCTTTAGAGAGAACGTTGGTAGCAAATGAAAAACCGGATTGCTCGAGTATATGTAAGGAATTTTGTTTCCTCGTAAAGCCCTAGTAATGTTACTAGGACTTTACAAGGAAATAGCTATGCCTGTGTTTTTATTTCCTCGTAAGGTCCTCGTAAATGGGTTACTAGGGCTTTACGAGGAAAACCCTTTACGAGGAAATTGCTATGCCCGTGTTTTTTTCCTCGTAAAGCCCTAGTAACATCTTACTAGACCATACGAGGAAATTGCTATGCCCGTGTTTTCTCTTACTAGGGCTTTACGAAGAAAGGGTTTATAAATCCCTAAACTCGAAACCCCAAACCCCAAACCACAACTACCTTAACTTATAACCTCTTCTACAACCAAACTCATAACCTCTTCAACACATAAACCCCAAAACCCCAAATGCAAATTGATTTTTTGATTAAACAAACTTAAAACACATGTAATCCAACTTAAAACATATATAATCTAAGTTATAAACATACATAATTCATTCGGATACATTGTCGTAATCTGTTGAAGCATCATCATTTTCTAAAAACTCGTCGTCTACACCTTCGTCCGTTGAGTGATCAGGAACATCTTCGTATTCACGATTATGCGCATCAATGAGTTGGAACTCATCAATTTATGCTTCAGCTTCCTCGATCTCATTGGTGTTTTCTTCTTGTAATGGTGGTTCTTCTCCAGCGATTATTCGTCCTCGAGGTGTAACTTTGATAACAGCTAACCAGTTTATTCCCGAGGTAGTAATCCGAGGGTATGGAATGAAGCAAACTTGATCTGCTTGGGAAGCTAATATGAAAGGTTCGAACTTGTTGTACCTACGAAAATAAAGATCAATATGTAAAAATTAATTAATACTGGAAACCTGGATATTAAAAAAGAAAAGAATTTGGTGTACCTGCGTCCACCGTTGATATCAACTACACCGTTCTTGTGAATCCGCACACCTCTGTTTACGACGGGGTCGTACCCACACCCGGGAATTGAACTTCATAAATCTCCTGCAAGATCCCGTAGAAATCTGTTTCGCCTTTCACACATATTCCATAATTACTTGTCGCCCGGTGACTACCATAGTCATAGGTATGAAAAGTATAGCCTCGGGTGAAATACATCGACGATGTAGTGACCTTTGCAACTGGGCCTTGAAGTAATTCGCGAAACCATGCGGGANGATCCCGTAGAAATCTGTTTCGCCTTTCACACATATTCCATAATTACTTGTCGCCCGGTGACTACCATAGTCATAGGTATGAAAAGTATAGCCTCGGGTGAAATACATCGACGATGTAGTGACCTTTGCAACTGGGCCTTGAAGTAATTCGCGAAACCATGCGGGATACTTAGGATCGTCATAATCAACCTGCAACAAAGTAAAATAATTAGACATTAGACTTACTTTGTGTTAATGTATGCATACAAATTAAGTAATAAATAAATACCTGTTTCCTCAACCACTTGATAAAGTGTTGATCTTTCCTTTTGTCTAACTCAGTTGTCGATATACCAGGTATTGCTTCCTCGACTTGAGTCTCAAATTGACTGTAAAATCATATATGTTATGTTATATATTTAATATATATATATATATATATATATATATATATATATATATAAGTGTGTATGTTTATATATTTACCTTTCAAAATAAGCAATCAATGGATGCTCGCAATTAAGAAGAATATAAAGGTGTGCACTATGGACGTCTTCATCAGTCGACCACGAAATCTCTTTCAATTTTCCACCCAATCGCCTAACTTGACAAAAGATGTCAGGAACATCGTCTTCTATATGTCGGCACGACACCACCATCATCATATCTTCTTGGAGCTCGTTTCCTTGTACGTACTTTCGGTGCAAAGTAGTATGAAGTAAAATGTGATGTTTCTTCCGTCAAGCTTCCCGCAACAATAGAACCTTCAACTCTTGCTAGGTTTTTGGCTTTTCCTTTCAACGTTTTCATGGCCCTTTCATACTGATACATCCATCCATAATGCACGGGTCCACGAAGTAATGCCTCATACGGGAGGTGGACAACTAGGTGTTCCATGGCGTCGAAAAAAGTTGGCGGGAATATTTTCTCCAAGTTGCAGATTAAGACGGGGATGTTTTCATGAAGTTGTTGGACAACTTCCACTTTAAGAGTGCGGGTGCTCAGATCCCTAAAAAATGCTCCAAATCCTTATATACATACGAAAACAAAAATTATCCACATTAGTATATATATATATAGAAATAAATTAATCATGTCATCGTATTATATTAATTAATTACCTGAAAGTGCTTCATGTACTTTTGCCGGTAGTAGCTCCGCAAACGCCAAGGGAAGTAGTCGCTGCATAAAGACATGACAATCATGGCTCTTCATCCCGGAGAACCTTTGCCCTTTCTCAACACATCTTGAGAGATTTGAAACATACCCATCAGAGAACTTCACTTTTGAAGCCACCCAGTTGAACAACGCAGAATTTTTTTCGGATGACAGTGTGAATATTGGAACTGGAACTTGCCCATTGCTTTTTATATGTAGCTCACTCCTTGAGCAGATATCAGGTAAGTACAACCTTGATTTTACGTTGTCTTTCGTCTTCCCTGGGACATTCAATATAGTGTTCATGATGTTCTCAAAAAAGTTATTCTCTATATGCATCACATCGAGGTTGTGGCGCAAAAGAAGATCTTTTCAATATGGCAATTCCCAAAATATACTCTTTTTGTGCCAATTGTGCTGAACACCATAAGAATCAGGCATATTACTGGGAACATGCCAATTCCAACCACGAGGAGCTGTTTCTAGAGCACAGTAGTAATCGATTTGTGCTTCGATTTGTTCTCCAGTTAAATATGGAGGAGGAGTGTCTCTGACAACCCTTTTGTGCCTGAACAATTTCTTGTTTCTTCGGTATGGGTGGTGAATGGGAAGAAATCGACGGTGATAATCGAACCAACTAGTCTTCCTACCATGCTTCAACTGAAACGCATCTGTCATTCCATTACAATATGGACAAGCTAATCTCCCATGTGTAGTCCACCCAGACAACATACCATATGCAGGAAAGTCAC